>JAYRBT010000018.1:280884-295411 GCA_036023395.1 Myiotriccus ornatus | reverse complement strand
CCCTAACCCTAACCCTAACCCTAACCCTAACCCTAACCCTAACCCTAACCCTAACCCTAACTAACCCTAACCCTAACTAACCCTAACCCTAACCCTAACCCTAAACCCAAACCCTAACCCTAACCCTCAGCCTAACCCTAAGCCTTATCCCTAAGCCTAAGCCTTATCCCTAAGTCTAAACATAAGCCAGAGTCTTAGCCTAGCTGTAACACAACCCTACGCCTAAAACCTAAGCCTAATCAAAACCCTAACCTTTAATTCATTAGATAATTAAATAACTTAATACTCTGTGTACAGATGGGATTTGTTATGGGCAGGTATAAAGACTTAATTAGGTAACTGATGACTAATTAATGTGTTAATAGTACTGCAGAGTGGAAGAGGGTGTGGGTCATCTTCAATTGATTAGTTGCTGAAATGTGGAGCTGTAATTAGGTAATTAATTAGGCAATTACTTCATTACTTCATTGCTTCAATTGGTTAAATAATTGGTTAATTTGTTATTTACTTATTTAGCTAATTAGATAATTGGTCAATCAGTTAAATGCTTAATTGGTTAAATGGTTAATTACTTTATTGGTTGGGTAGTTCTTTAGGTAATTAATTTCTAATTCATTGCTTTGTAATTAGTGATTTTTTTATTTTTTGGTGCAGTTCTCTGGTTGACCACAAGGTGGCGGGCTTTCATTGATTTTTTCAATGCAGTTGTTGGTTTTGTTCCCGAGGTGGTGCTGGTGTGCACTGTTGTTTGTGTTGCAGTTCCCGTGTTTTGTCAGTAGGTGGCAGTGTCGGCTCTGAAAGTTGCATGCAGTTGCTGTGTTGGGTCACTAGGTGGCAGTGCTACTTTACAAAAAACAATTCCATAATTCCTGGGGAGAAACCTTGTTTGTTGAGTGGATAAGCAAGGTTAATTACTTCATGTGAAAAAAAAACATTTATTGGAAAATGCCATTATTTAATGACTTCATCAGTTGCACAATTGTAATTTTCCAGTGTATCTGTATACAGCAGGGATTTGTTGTAGGCAGGCGAAAAAAATTAATTAGTTAAATAATTACTAATGAATGGGTTTTTAATTAGTACTGCAGAGTGGAATGGGGTGTGGGTTATCTGCAATTGATTAGTTGCTGAAATGTGGAGCAGTAATTTGGTAATAAAATAGGCAATTACCTCATTGCTTCACTGCTTCAATTAATTAAATAGTCAGTTAATTAGTCATTTTCTTAATTAGTTACTTAGTCAATTAGTTTATTGGTTACTTGGTTAATTTATGAACTGGTTATTTGGTTAATCAGTTAAATATCTGATTGGTTGATTGGTTAATTACTTTATTGGTAGGGTTGTTATTTAGCTAATTTATTTCTAATGAATGGCTTAGTAATCAGTGATTTGTCATTTTTGGTGTAGTTCTCTGGTTGTCCACAAGGTGGAGGGCTTTTCATTGATGTTTCCATTGCAGTTGTCAGTTTTGTTCACTAGGTGGCACTGGTGCCCCTTGGGTTTTTAGTGTGTGTTGCAGTTCCCACCGTTTCTGTCAATAGGTGGCAGTGTTGGTTCTAAAAGGTTCCTGCAGTTGCTGTGTTTGCTCACTAGGTGCTGTTTGACAAAATGTAATTCCATAATTACTGAGGAAAAAAACCCTCATCTGTCAATTGGGTAAGCAAGGCTAATTACTTCATTAGTGGAAAAAATTCATTTGTCATTCAACTGATGAGTGAAAAGCAATCAAGTACTGGAAAATGTCATTATTTAATCATTTAGTTGCTTGCACAACTGTCATTTTCTAGTGCATCTGTGTTCAGGTGGGATTTGTTGTGGGCAGGTGGAAAATTAATTAACTGCTAATTAACAGGTTATTAATTAGTACTGCAGAGTGGAAGGGAGGGGGAGTAGTCTGCAATTGATTCGTTGCTGCCATGTCGATCAATAATTAAACAATTAATTAGGTAATTACTTTGTTGCTTCATTGCTTTAATTGGTTAGTTAGTAATTTAATTGGCTATTTACTTATTTACTTAATTAGTTAATTGGTCAAACAGTTAATTTCTTAATTGATTAATTGGTTAAAGACTTCATTGGTTAATTGGTTAATTATGTAACTGGACAATCGGTCAAGTACTTAATTGGTTACTTAATTACTTTATTGCTTGGCTAGTTATCTAGGTAATTAATTTCCATATAATTGCTTAGCAATTAGTGGTTTGTCATTGTTGGTGTAGTTCTCTGGTTGTCCACAAGGTGGTGGGCTTTCATTGATGTTTCCATTGCAGTTGTCAGTTTTGTTCACTAGGTGCCACTGGCGCCCACTGTTTTTTGTGTTGCAGTTCTCCCATTTGGTCACTAGGTGGCAGTGCTGTTTGACAAAAAGTAATTCTATAATTACTGGGGGGGGAACAACCTCATTTGTTAATTGGGTAACCAAGGTTAATTACTTCATTAGTGGGAAAAATTTATTTGTCGTTTAATTGATTAGTGAAAAACAATCAATTATTGGAAAATGTAATTATTTAATTGTTTGGCTGCACAATTGTCATTTTCTAGTGGATCTGTACACAGTTGGGGTCTGTTGTGGGCAGGTGAAAAAATTATTAGCTAAATAATGACTAATTAATAGGTTTCTAATTAGTACTGCAGAGTTGAAGGGGGTGTGGGTCACCTGCAATTGATTAGTTGCTGCCCTGCGGAGCAGTCCTTAGGAAATCAATTAGGTAATTACTTAGTTGCTTCATTGCTTATGGTTAGTTCGTCGGTTACTTAGCAATTTACTTATTTAGTTCACTAGTTAATTGGTTAATCAACATCCCAGTCTCATATCAGGCCCACTCTCCAGTCCCGTCACAGTCTCCTCCCAGTACCTCTCCAGTACTTCCCCAGGCCCTCCCCAGTCCTACTCCAGACCCTGCAGTCCCTTTCCCAGTGCCCTCAGTCCCATCCCAGTTACTTCCCCAGTGCCCCAGACCCATCCCAGTTCCCATGCCAGTACCCTCAGTCCCTCCTCCAGGGCCATCCCAGTCCTTTTCCCAGTGCATCCCAGTTCCACTCTCCAGTCCCCTCCCCTGTCCAGTCACAGTCCCCTTGCAGTCCCTCCTCAGTCCTTCCATAGGCCCTCCCCAGACCTATCCCGGTCCCTGCAGTCCCTTTTCCAGTGTCTCCAGTCCCATCTCAGTTCCTCTGTGTCCTCTTTCCTTGGCAGCAGCCATTGGAGAAGACAGAAGAGGCATCCTGTAGGACAGCGAGGCCAGAGTGAGTGAGTAGAGGAGTGGCCTCAGGCTGGGGAGGGGCAAGAGAAAGGTTATGTTGGCAAAGGGACCTCCCTCTTTTCACCAGGTAACCTGCAGAATTGTCATATAATTAAGATGCATTTGATGTGCATCCATATGGATAGGCTGGAAGCACAGGGGAAAAGTCTCACCTTAGAATGGTGACATGAAATCTCCTTCTATTAACCATCACGCATTTGTTAGTACATAAAATATATTTAATGAAAACCAAAACATCAAACAATAGATCGATCAAGTTGTGCCCTGGCTGCAGCAGATGCCTGACTGCACTTGGTGAACAGAAGGTGCCACTGGGGACCAGCAAGTACTCTGGATGCTAATGCTGTCAGAGCTCAAAATCTAAGCTCTCAACAGACAGATCTGAAGAATTTGCAGGAAAAGGAACTGCTATCTGGTTCCTTCAGCTTCAGGAAGCCACAGTGGCAGATGGCCAAACGTGCAGTCGGCTGCAAGATCTTTAACTCATCAAACCAACAGTTACTGCAGAACGAAAAATAAAAGTCTATCAGAGGAAGTTGTTCACAGATAAAAGTCTTGATGCATGGTTCCATGCAAGTTTCTTTATGCTGTTCCTTCAGTTTTAACTCCATTACAAGTGATTCCAAACCTTCTGTTTCTCAAGGTCTCATTCATTTGGGTTGCTTCTCCTATGGCATTTCATCCGCATGTCCTGCATAAAGTTTCTGAAGGCTGGTTCTTCATGACTCTCCTCAGTCACTGGGGGAAAAAACAACAGTTCAGCACTATTTCAGTACTTGTTCTATTCGTGTTACTGAAAAAAAGCTAGAATCAGGATAGCCAAAGCAACATAGAAAGTCTATTCAATCTTCAAATACATTACAGGGCAAAAGAAATAACTGATCCTACCTATCAATGGAACAGGGAGAGAATGAAGATTAAGTCTGTGAGCTATATAAGAGAAAAATCACACTGTAAGAACTTAGAAGATTGCTCCAAGACCACAGTCACAGGAAAAAGGAAAAGAGCCAGGGGCAGAAACAGTAAGGCCAAAAAGATGAGGAACACATCTGTTTATCAGTCAGGTTCAGAGGTCACTGCATGCCCCAAGCCTAAAAAGTTCTCTGGTTTATGTGTGTTATACACCTATTAATTACTTGATTAGAAAATTTACAATTGAACTTTCACAAAGGTTACGGAGTGATATCCCTGGACTGATCATTGCAGCTGAGCTTCTGCTACAGATTCTGACACGTCAGGTGACTGAATGTTTGCTTGTTTTCTAGGCTCTCCTTACAGTCCGTCCAGGTAATGAAATATAGAGGGGATTTCTTGACTAGACAGGCAGCTTTTAGACCTCATTCCCTTACCTTCATGGTCAATGTCATCAGTATCACTCTCCCTCTCTTCTTCCTCTTCATCGAGAGTTCCTCGTGTTAGTATTAGCTCAGAGGGACCCATTGCAGAAGCATCAGCAGGTCCTTGAAGGGAACAGAAACGGCTGTACACAAACCGGCTTGCTAAAGGTAAGGGAGTGTGTGCACTGACAGCTTCTATCTGCATATAAACACAGCAATTAACACCTGCTCTAAAGGGACAGAAAGCTGCCTGTGGATCCCAGACACAGGAGAGACTCCATCAGCAAATACTCGCCTCATATAAGGAACAGTGCAGCCAACAGCAGAGCTTTCTCATATTCTAATCTGACTGTTTCACCTTTTCTAAAGTATTTAATTATTTCTAGTAGGTCCACTGCTTTAGCTACACAGGAGGGTTTTTCCCAAACCTGTGACTGACACAGGAAGACCTAAGCGTGACCAATCCCACGGGAACTAAAGCCCCACTCCTCTAACACGGAGCTGCTTTCACACTTCTGCTGTGAGGACAAAGAAGCACCGTATTACTTCACAAGGCAAGCTCTTCAGAAAACTTCTGCACTAAACTTTATCTTCGTGGTGAGGTACCTGCCAGTGTGCTGCCCTGCACACACACACTGCCCATGTCCTTCCACAAGTGTTCCAGCTGCTCTCTCTTCTGTTTATTTTGAGCTTCCTCCTGTAGATAAAGATTTACATGTGGATTTTGAGAACATTTAAAACATGAGTAGAAGAGAAACCTCACCCAAACCCAGCAGTCTGTCCCCTAGTCAGAGAGCAGAAGTCACTATGCAGGTCTTACATTTCAACTAAGGTTACACAGAACTTCTGACTAAGCATGGAAAGCAACCTCCGAGTATGGTGAAATTCTAGGACATTTTCAGCAGCGCCAGGAAGCCCAACTGTGTAGCTGTGCCTGCAGAGAACTGTCATTTGGACAGCCAGGACTCAAGGTGAGCAGAGCTACTGATTTTGGCACTGCAATTCAGTCTTCATTACTAAGTCAAACTAGTACCCTTCACTGGTGCAGGGAGATACAGGGATAGTCTCAACAAATCACTCTGGAAATTTATTTTTAAGAACTCTCTATCCATCTGAATGGAAGACACAATCTTATTTCCCAGTCATTTTCTCACAATTAGCTCAAATATTAGCACTAAAACAGTGAACAACATCTGTTTTACAAAATCTTTATTTTTGTAAAGATATGCTCCACCACATCTAGGGGAAAAAAGGCAAATGGTGGACTCCTTCAGGACAGGAGTTTTCCCACAATGAGTACGACTAATAAATGAAATGTTAGACCCTCTCAGCATAAAAGCAATTGTGTGCATAAAAGTGACCCCAAGATACACTGTTCAGGTGTACAATGGCTAAAAACACTTACCAGCGTTTTTCTCAGGCGCTCGTATTCTGGACGATACTCTCTGAAAAGGTAAATAAAGAGTGTGCATTCAGTCTGAAAAACACATGTTTAGTATTACAAAAGGATCATCTTGGAGGCTTCTTTCTACCCCAAAAAAAGTTTTCTCTAGGCTTTCAGGTTAGAGAGACATATCAGAAAGACTAATAGTACTTTTTTCCCCATATTTGGATTCTGAAACCAATGGATGCAAAATAAATGAACATATTTCATTAAAACAGCAACAACTCAAACCTTGGTATGGAATTACAAGAAAAAAATTACTTCACAGATCTGCTGGCACAGATAGTTTTTACTTTTTCACGGAACAGCACAAAAATTCATCTCTGAATTTTCCTTTTTACTGCTGCTTTTTATGCTGATACTAGAAACGTTAAACTACCTTGGCTATGGAAACCGTACAATCCTTCAAATCAAAGGAGCAGACTCATGAATCAGTACCTTCAGGAAGTGGTCACTGGGTCAGGGACCAAAAGTTATCCCCTTACCTCTCATATTCATCTACAGCTTTAGAAAGCTGGATAAAAAACTCATCCAGTCCTGCGCCAAGCACTGCAGAAACACCAACCACCTGCAAAAGAAAACACACCAGAACTAGAGAGTAACTGACCCAAGTTTTTAACACAGAAAAAAACAAAATAAAAACAAACAATCCCCCACAACAACAACAAAAAATTAACACCACAAAAAAAAACCATCACCAACAAATAACAACTAATCTAAACCTAACAACACCCATTTAATCAGCACAGTGGCCTAAGAGTGTGCAGTAACACTTTGCTTCTGTCCATCCTGCTTTCAAATTCTTCCTCTACTTGCTGTTCACATTTGTTACTTCTGTTTTTGGTTGTTGGTGATTTTCTGTTTGGTGAGTTGTTGGGGTATTTTGGGGGGTGTTTCTTTGGGAAAGGAGGTTTGTTTGGTATTTTTTAACACTACAGGGCAATTCAAAAGAAAGGTCAAGTCTTTCTGCTGTTTACTTGTTAATTGTTAACAACCCAAATTCTCATTCTGCATCTAGGGTTATAAGTGGTTATCAGTGTACTAGAATTAAAGAGCAAAACTGACAATAAGAACTGACCTTTTGGCTCTGAAATTGTCTAACACTTTTTATTTAGCCAAAGCATGTTTAAAAGGTCCCCAGAACAGCAAAAGGTGGAGAATTTAATCAGTTGCTATGATTCAAAATGCACATCAACTTTCTAATTTGAACTTATCTATGATTATATTTCAGGCCATTTGTTCTGCTTGTATTAAATCAATTATCTAAAAATACCTTTAATTAAGACTATTACCAGCCAGAATCATACATCCTCTAATGAGAATTCTCCCTCTTTTTCATATGCAAGACAGTCTCAACTACTGACTTCCAAATGGAAGACCTTTCCCAACACAGACTTGCATTTGATCATTAACACAGTAAATATGCAGACAGCTCTCCAAAGGATTTTAAGCATTAAGGCTAAGCACTGTGCCAATATATACAAATATTTATACTTTCCCTGCGCTTAAGTACAAGCTGCCTTTTAATCTGTAATCCTCTTCATATGACCTGCTCTCCATCCAGTGCTCTAACAGTTCTGACAGGCAGATAACTACAACCTCATCAGCAAATAAGGAACAGGAAGTACGTAAGTTCTGTATATGGTACCACTACAATCCCTTTTGAAATTCTATATATTGTTCCACATAGGACACTTAGAATATTTTACAATAGTTTTGGCTAGATTATCATTATCTAAATGAATGGAATCAATTCGTTCTTGTAATATCTACACAGCCAAGAAGGCTTGCTTTTTCTTTAGTAAAAGCTAATGTCAAATAATCAGCTAAAACCTTCAGCACAGACTATGGGATCATTAACGGCCTCCAATGTATAGTGTTTTCAGAGAAACAATTAATTTGTCCTCTCAAAACCTGGTTGAGTGGAAGAACAATCTTCTTCTTGCACAAGCAAATATAAAGGGTTTTTTTTGTTCCTTTATTTGTTTTTGAGATTCTTTCCCTTCTTCCTATGTAGTAAATTGCCCAACTGTACTTGACACTTTCAGAACAAGGGAAATTACCTCAGATGGGAAATGCTGCAGCAAAGAACACTGCCTCTTACCAGCCTGTCTTAGCCTTCACCTCACGATTAATCACAGGTCAATATTAAATTATTTGGGCTGCCATTCAGTGTGACAAGCCACTAAAGTTATTGTATGTTCAAATTAGCAAATCCTCAACACGGGTCATCAACAGATTACAGTTCAAAAGGGCAGTGCAAAGTCCCTTTACAGAAGGACAGCAATACCTCTGGAAAACATCTAGTCCAGTCTCTCCTGCTCAAAAAGAAGGATTAGGTAGAACAGGACTTTGCCTGAGCAAAAGTGTTTTAAGCATCTCCAAGGATGGAGACTCCACAATTTCTCTGGACCATTTGTTGCAGCGCAGAATTAGTAAAATTAATTTTTTTCTCTTCTGTTTAAACATAGTTTCCTGTATTTCACCTTGTGTCTATTGCCTCTTATCCTTTCCCCATGCACCAGTGAACAGAGTCTGCCGCTCGCCTTCCTTACACCCTCCTAACCAGGCATTTATACACATCAAAAATATTCTCCTTGAACTTTCTCTTCTCCAGGCTTTTTATGAGAGATAATAAAAAAGGAAGACTTTTACCTTCAGTGAACTGTAAAATTCATCCAACACTAAACTCATAGAACGAGTCAGGTTACTGACATAGGAGGTCTCTTGATTCAGGGCATCCTGAAAAGTCTCGAAGTCCTGCATCCATTCCACTGCAAAGCTGTGGTCAATTATGTCAGTCTGGAAGGAGAAGGGAAAATATTCAGAAATAATAATCTTACCCTTAGGCTGTTAAGTGGAAAAATTTAAAAAAAAAATCCATATTAAATTTATTTTTAAAATGTTGATCTTTTAAAAATATTCAGCTCTGGTCTGAAGTTTTGCAAGTTCACTTTTTATCAAATCAACTATGCGAATACAGGAAGAGAAGACAAACAACCACTACTCCAGGTTTAGGAAGGCAACAGTTGTTTAAGGAAACAAGTGCAAGTCTAAAGCCTCCTATGGTTTTACTGGAAAGGGGCATCCAAAAATTGCATACTGGACAATGAAATTTAAGATGTAAATAGTAGATCATATGATTGAGGCCAGACAAGAACAACTCTCATTGAAGATCCCAAGCTTTCCTGTTTGCCTGGGGCCCAGGGGAGCGAGGGCCACTTCCACGCTGGGTAACAGCCCATGGGATCTTTATGAAAGTGAGCTGTGTTCTGGCCCAAAGAAGTTATAATCTAAACTCAGTGCAAGACAACTGACACAAACAGGTGAGATGGTTCCACAATTTCACATGGATTCATATGAAAACAGTCTATTACAGAGTTTCATAAACATCTTGCCATGTGCATATCCACTCTTAGCGCAGTATGAGGTGCCTGAAACTCTGATATATTTAATTTCCCCTCACCAATGGGAAGGAGGAAGATAAACTATTACCTAGCATTACTAAAGAGATTTGAGACGGAACTGAATCCACCAAGGGTCAAAGCCTGACTACTTAGAGTTACCTTGATTAAATTCTGCAAATAAAATTAAATCCCCTCTATAACTGACTCTTTTTTCCCTCTCCAAATCTTAAAATTCTTTACGTCTATGGGTTTGTCACTGCACATATATCCCAATTCCCCGGGATTCTTCCATTCTTATCAAGAGTCAATTTTTAAAAATTAAATTTAATTAAATTTTGTTAAAAATTCTTCCAATGCTATTTGCTTTATGTTTTAGCAAAGGCTAAACCTGAGATCAAAATGAAGTTTAAAATTATGAATCCTAAGCCTCAGGCCTACCTTTCCTTACACACACTGTGCCACTTCTTTTAGTCTTTCAAAAAGTGTATTTTTTTAAGAGCGAATTGTTTTCCAACTTCATGCCTTTTTCTACAGGAAAAAAAAAGCTAGACAGCTTATTCTAATATTACTGTCTAGAGTCAGAAAGAAAACAGTGTAAAAAAACTTGCTCAGTAAGCAAGCGGATACCAAATATATGCATGGTTTGGGTCACTGGGCAGATGGGTGGAGTTGGAGCACAACAGACACCAATCCTACTCGGCTGGTGTGAGGAAAAATGTCCCAGTCAAGGCATGGCATATCTGTGTGCACACACAAAGCTTGCTTAGTTGGGGATACAAACACAAAGGATGCCTGTGGAGAGCAGTAACTCATACCAAAAATCTAATGAGTTTTTTTTAGTATCTGAAATTATTATGTTTAAAGATTTAGCTGTTAAGCTCAAAAGCATTAAGGCTACAAGTTCCTTACATAACAGTGGATGTGTATCCTTAGACTAGTAATCTGCTCTCTAGCAAATACTGCACCGAACATCTTTTTTTTAAGTTTTGCCTGCTACAACAGGTGGGACTCCTCAGTCAAAACAGGCAGGTGTTATACCATTCCCACTGCGAGTCATTAGCCTGCTGTTGAGTGGAAATAATAATGAAGATAAATATTCTGGGGAAACAGGGCACGTAAGAGTAGATTCTGTCATGACCTTACCCTTTTTTTAACAGAGTTACGTTTCCCCATAATCCAGGCTTAAGATGCAAAACATGTTTTAAATTGTTAGCACCCTTTTTGACTTGAATATTTGGGTGCAACTGCCCATACCTGATTATTCCTGTGCATTTGGATACCAGATTAAAGACCCTTTTTAGATTCAGTTATCAGCCTGCAGCTCCCTCCCAGCTTCTCCTTTTTAGAAAAATCTATTATTGTGGTAAGACAAAGACACCACAGCAAAGAAGCTAAACAGAACAATGTCCCATGAGGACACAGAAACCAGAGCTTTAACTTACTTTGTTCATGACTACAATGAAAGGTAGCTTTGTCTTGTACAGGATACTGGGGGGAGACACAAAATAAAAGCTTAATTTAAAACTTGCTAGAATAGAAAGCAATTTAACATAAGGCAGACAAGACTTGTGCAAAACTGAATACATTTGACTTCAAAAGATTATTATTTTCTTCTGCACCAAATAGAATGTAATTTTCCCCCAGGTCCTGCTTACAACCGTTGAACAAAATATTCTCCTCCAAGACATAAGATATAAAATCTCCTACACATCCAGTTGAATTTGGTTACCATTTTCTATGACGCTAAGATCCCAGTTTTTAACTCTCTGTGTATTTTGCATTTGACTCAAACCTTAGGTTCTGAGAGATTATTTGTGAACTGAGCAATGAATTCAAATAACACAGAGCATCTATAAAGCAAAATTACCTTGACACATGAGCTCGCATATTCATTTCACGGTATATATTCTATGATCTTTTGCTCAAACTAATGTCAGAAAATGCAGTATGTAGTGAGACACAGTTTGCACACTCCTTTCACAGTGATACAGCTCTTGACCTTGGTACAAGGTTTAGGAGGTTTTTTGAAAACAACATTTATCATGAATTATGACAGCTCTAGCGATGTTTATGGCTCCATAGGTATTTAGTCTCTGGTGAAAGACATCAAAGAAAACAGATAAATTCATGTACGAAGAAGAAGACAATAAATCAAGAGCTTCATGCTATGCTGAACTCCAAACAAATCTTGAAGAATCTCTTAAAAGTATCAACAACATTAAAAAAAAATACAGTGTATTTACAAGAAGGAGCTTAAACTAGCCTATCTTGATTCATCTTAGATAACTGGTTTTATAAGCAATAGGCAACATGTTAGACCTAATATAACCAGCCTTCCTCACGCTAAGGTCTCATGGATTATTTAATGCTTTCAGTGGAAGTTTTGACCCAATGGCCTCCAGATGTCCATTGGCACCTAAATTATTCTGCTTATCCAATGGGAAAACCACTAAGAGAATAACCAAACCAGCAGACTAAGTGGATGTGAGGCATCCAAGTGCACTCGCAAGCACAAATCCAACCATACCCTGGGCTGCATCAAAACCAGTACGGGCAACAGGGTGAGGAAGATGATTCTCCCTTTGTACTCTGCTCTCAGCCCACCCGAAGCACTGCGTCCACCTCTGGGAACCACAGTAGATATGGACCTGTCAGAGTGGGTCCAGAGTAGGTCACGAAAACCATCAAAGAACCAGAAGGCCTCTCCTACGGAGACAGGCCAGAGAGTTGGGGTTGTTCAGCCTGGAGAAGACTTCAGGGAAGTTTTACTGCAGCTTTCCAGTAAACAAAGGGGCTTAAAAGAAAAATGCAGAGACACTTTTTACCAAGGTTTGTAGTGATACGACAAGGGATAGTGGTTTTAAACTGAAAGGGACATACTGACAAAATTTTTCATGATGACAGTGGAGAGATATTAGAGCACACTGCACAGGGAAGCTGAGGCTGCCCCATCCCTGGAAGTGTTCAAGGCCAGGCTGGATGGGACCTGGAGCAACCTGGGATAGTGGAAGGTATCCCTGCCCACGGAAGAGAGGGTGCCCTTTAAAGGTCTCTTTCAAACCAAATCATTTTATGATTCCCCTCCAAAACAACTACCAAAGAGACACAGCAGTCAGAGCAGATGGACTGTATTTCCAGCTTTTCCTACCTGCAGGCATACAGCATGTTGGACATAAAAGTGATAGGGTTAGTACTGCGAGAGGTGTCCATCACATAGACAACAACCGAAGGAAAAGAGGAAGCCTGGGAACACAAAGTAAAAGATAGTTTAATTAGGAGTACACTGATCAATAGCCAGGTCATTCACACAGCTTCACTGTCCAGTCATGCAAAAAGCACTTACCAAGGCCTCAGTTATGATGGTTCCTGATGCTGACCAGGTGAATACCTCAATTTGCCCTGGTGTGTCAATAATAACATACCTGGTAAGAAGTCACCCCAAACAACAAAAAAGGAAAATTAGTTAAGCACAGGGGCCTGTTCTGACTAGATTACCACCAGCATTCAATAGCAAATGACATGACTATTCTGTTACAGACAGAAAAGCTTCTCCCAAACAGTGATGAGATTTATGGGTATGCCTGAAAATTTCCTGTGAGAAATTTGTAATTAAGAAGTATGTACTATCTTGAGTTGAAGGCATCTTCAGAAGAACTAATTGCTGCCTATTTGAACAGTATGTGACAGAAAATGACAGTCTAATGGAAGAGAAGAAAAGCAGAACTCTGATCAGCAGACTTTTCTTTCATCTATCCAAAGAAAGTCTAGTTAATCTGTTCTAATTCTATGCCCTTTTCTACACAAAACTTATACCAAGGCTGAAAAAAACAACAAGAAAACATGGAGAGAAGCTTTTCAGAATTTCACGTGATTTTCCCGTGCTTATCCCAGAAAAGCCGCACTTGGTAGAATGTACTCACTTGGATGCATTTTGTCTTTTTTCAATAAACTTCATCACCTGATTGAGAAAGCAGAGTATACTTGGTATCTAGGCTCACAACAGGAAACCTTCATTTCATAACAGAAACCACATTAACTTGTACAGCTGCAGGTGTGTATCAAAACATTAAAGTCTTTAAGCTTTTCAGAGTGTGACAATGAGCTACTAAGGAAGGGTGAAAAATGCTCAGACCCTGCACAGGTCAAAGACAACCTTGATTTTGTCTGTGTTCTAGTACCTGGTTAAAGAAATGGTAGAACAACGGCAGTTGTTCCTTGCCTTTTCACTAAGAGATTATTTAGGTATGTGACATCAGTCCCCACCCCAGAGCTGCTTTACTGTTATAATTTAGGAGGGCTGTCAATTATCAAACTGAAATCAGGAAAATTTAACCTGTTTCCAGAAGTGAGCTTCCCTACTTCAAAATCAGAGCATTCATATGAAAGATTTTATAGTGAACATGGAGCAACAACAGTCCTATACAAAGACTAAAGAATGTTCTGTACATGTGACTGCTGAATTTTACTTTTTAAAAAAAAGCTGAAAAACTGAAATCTCTCAAATGAAAGCTAATGTATTCTGACTGCATTGTTAGATGCAGGGCTCTGTAAGGAGAATAACTCCCCAGAAATATTAGAAGGCTAACCAAACACAGTGCCCTCTGAGACTCCAGATACACAAAACTGCACAGTCATTATAGGCGCCCAGCACAGATCATACGAACAGCACACAGAAACAACCTTGTACCTGGTCAAATCTTGTAGCAAAGAGATTGAGAGAGGTCACTATTCCACCATTTGGGCCTAGCCCATATCTGATGCTTCATTTAGGAAAGCAGATGGTTATGCAGACCCCAGAGGGCTTCTTTTTCAACTCTGACAACACCTGGCCATGTGCAATGCACACTGGATACCTTGAAGCAAGACAGAAACCCCCCTACTAAAAAATTAAATCTTCTAAGTGATGCAGCAGCATAACAAAGTGTCTCGCTCTTACCCAAAAAGGTGTAATTTACAGAAGGAAAAGGGGCTACATGGTTTCCCCTTGACATTTTTGGTTTATAGTAATGGCCAGTCTTCGCGAACGAAGAACCGGGGAAGGTCTTTACACCTTCCAGCCTGCACATTGGATTTTTTAGG
>JAYRBT010000018.1:213866-280784 GCA_036023395.1 Myiotriccus ornatus | reverse complement strand
TAGATGGATTGCCTTACAGGGCTAATGGGCTCCATCTGCCCGGGGAGTGGCCCTGACCAGGAATCGAACCCGGGCCTTGGCGGTGACAGCACCGCGTCCTTAACCACTAGACCACCAGGGGCTCTTTAACTGTGCAAGAACCAGCACTGACTCATCTGAACACACCGAGTTATCAGTCATTACTTTCGATATCCAGACATGAGGCCAGACACCTCCTTAGGCCCTATTTAATGAAATACCAAAACTCCAGTAATGGTTAACGGACATAGTGAAACGAATAATGCACCTACATATCAATTAGAAACTTATATTTAGGATGTTTTGCTGGTAACCCCAAATCAAACAACAGCCAAAATCAAGAATCCTATTCCCCACCACCTTTATTCTTGTCTAAAATACTAAACTTAAGAGTCATACTTGTAAGTCAAATCCAAGGACTGTGTTTTGTCTCCATCTGCACAACCTATTACTTAGGAGACCAAGGAGCTCCACAGCCCTTTGGAAGTCCAGTCGCTCTAGTGTAATGTTACTCCACTACAGTCATCGACCCTCTGTGAACAAGAGCCAACGTTCCAATGTCTCTGAGATTCAGAGAGACAACAGTGCTTCGATTACAGCCAGAGAATGTGGAAATATTCTACTATAGGCAAATAGGAATGTCCATATTTGCTAATAACATATAAAATGTGTCTAGTTAGAACATGGGAAAAGGCTGCTGGCTTCCACGAAAAAATAAACAATACAAGTTCTCTGAAGGAACAAAAAAGAAAAAAAAAGAAGAAAAAAAAAGAAAAAAAAAAGAAAAAAAAAGAAAAAAATACATGGGCAGAGTACCTATTATTTGTAAAAACTTACTGTTAGTACAGGAGAAAATGACCTAAGGGGTATTAAATCTTGTTAAACACACGTTCCTAATGTCACATGCAAGAAATACATAATCAAAACCTTCTGATCTTTACGCAATATTCTGCATTACTGCAACCCCCTCCACCTCCTGAGATGGTCCTGTGCAGGGTCCAGAGTCAGACTCCATGATGCTTGTGGGTTCCTTCCAATTTGGCAGATTCTGTGATTCTGTGATTCATCCCAGTGTGTATGTAACAGACTGTTTTCACAAAACTTGAGATTTCAAATATCATTATTTAGACAAAAAAAGGATACTGTTTCATGACTTCTTTGTACTTCACAGTGTCCCTGATATCTAAGGGAGAAAGACACATAAGCAGTTTTCCAAACCCCAGCTGGTCACCATCAGCTAACAAAGCACACCTATCTATCCACATTACTAGAAATCCAGCATTGGAATGGATATTCCAGTTATTACTCTGACATCAGTGAAACAACTTGCGTACCCACACAGTTTTTCTTAGCCTCTGGAGAGGCAGGTTGACATACTTCACAAAATGTAATACACAGGACTGTGAAAAAACTAGGGATTGGTATGCCCGGTGGAATAGCTAAACATAAGGTCTCTTCTATTACTAAGATATTTTCCCTCAATTTCGTGTCTGTTAAAGCGCTTTAAAGCTGTTCGTTGGTAGCATATATGGCTACTATTGTGGATGTAGGGAACAGGATCAAATCTCCTAATACTTTCATCACTGACAAAGAAAAAACATCCAGAACCCAAACATATCAAATCAGAGCAGATGATGTAAAAAACCATACAAATGTGAAGGATTAATGCCTTTAATTCTAAAAATTCCCATGTTAAAGACTGTTTAAGAAACAAGTCAACACTAAAAAAAAAAAAAAAAAACCAAAAAGCCCACAACCAAAAAAACACCACCATCTTCTTGTGTTAGAACTTGGAGTCTCTTAAGGGCAACCCAGCCACACAGCTCACGTACCCGCCCCCGGTCCCTGGGACAGGAGCCAGTTCTGTCGCTATTGATGGCACTTGCGCTCTCTCGGAGGACTCCAGGCACACGTTCCCCCTCTGGCCGGGCCCACCCGCCCCCGCCCGGCCGGGCCCAGCGCTCACCGATGTTGGCGGGGAAGGGCAGATCGTGGACGGCGGGGTCCAGATTGATCACGTACGGAGGGCAGCGCTGCCCGTGCAGGTGGGCGGCCAGGCACTGCGGGAACACGGGAGGTGTCAGGCCCGGCTGGGCAGACCCGGGGGCCGCCGGCAGCTCCCCGCAGCCCCTCCCCCGCCCCGCCCCTCACCTGCACGAAGGTGGTTTTCCCGGAGCCGGCCATGCCCAGCACTAGCACACACACCGGGCTTCCCTCCGGGCCTCCCGGTGCCGCCGCCATCTTCCCAGCTCCCACTTGTCCTTCCGGGGCGCGGGGCGGTCGCGCCCCGGCCGTGACGCGGTAGTGGGCCTGCCGCCGCCGCGCACTCTGCGCGCTCCCGCGCAGCATCCCGGCGCTGCACGGCGCGGCGGGGCCCGGGGCGGGCGGCAGCACCGCGGCGGCGCTCGGGACGGCCGCGCTCGGGACGGCCACGCCGCCAGGGCCGGCCGGAAGCGGCGAGCGGGATCGCGCGGGCGGGCGCGCGCAGCGCTGACGTGTCGGCGGCACCGGCACCATGCGGGGCCGCGGCGGCTCGGTGAGTGCCTGCGGTTCTCCCGCCGGGGCCGCCGCCGGCTGCCTCGGGAAGTGCGGCCGGGCCGCGGGCCAGGGGCTGCCGCAAGATGGGCTCCGCCGCCGGGATGGCGGGAGCGGGCCGGCGCCCCCGAGGGTCTCCCTGGGCCAGGCTCTGGAGGGAGAGCGGCCCGGCCTGGCGTGACGAGCGGCCCCGCTCTGTTAGCGGGCGGGCGGCGAGCGGGATCCGCTCTGCGCTGCCGGGGAGCGGCGGCGGAAGCAGCAGCGGCCCCTCTCCGCCCCAAGGCCGGGCCGCCCCTGACTCTGCTCGGCTCAGGCCTGGCAGGGATTCGCAGCAGGGCACTGCTGGCCCCCAGGGCTTGCGCTGGGGCCCAAAAGGCCTTCGCTGCAGGACAGTGCAGTTCATGGAGCGTGCGGGTGGCGACGGCAACGTGGCGCTGGACAGTGAGCCCTCCCGCGCGTCCCGGGGACACTCGGGGCCCGCAGGACGCCCGGGGCTCTCACTGGCACCTCAGGACCCGCAGTTCCCGTGTTAGAATCCTCCCGTCGGGCAGTTCCTGTGCTGAGCTTAAGCACCGTCTGCCTGGGCTGGATGCTGGAGAGCAGACCGTCTTCAGCAACAGCCGTGTTCAGCGCACTGGAAGGGCCCACAGCCCGGGGGCAGGCAGAGATCTCCAGCTTTCAGGCTCTGAGTCGCTGTTTCTCTTCCTCACCTGTGCAAGGGAGGTGGCTTTTTTGTTTTCCTTTTGTCCAGCCCTTGGGCATTCCTGCATACATTAGGTGTCTCTTAAGTGGGAAGTACACAGTATAAATGAAAAAGCATTCAGAACTGAACTTAAACACCAGTTTCTATAGGTGTTTCCTTCATGGTTGCTGCTATCAGCTTCTCAGAAAGGAATGTCTGACAGATCGTCTGCACTCTCCTTTTTTATTGCAGATCCTTAACTGCCACCAAAGTTCTGTGGACTAATCTTCACTTTTATGCAATTTTTTTTAGTTCTAAAAATCCCATGAATCTTAAAACATGTGCCACGTTTTGGTCATTTTGGTTTTTCTAATGGTAGAATAGGGCAGCTAATTTCAGCAGACTCTGCCTGCCTGTTTCTTCATTTTTATTGTTGTAACTTCATAGCCCTGATTTTTTCTGGCAGGTCCTCAGTGAGATTTCTCCACATTTCTCATTTCCATAACCTTTCCATGAGGAGCCTCTGGGGCTGGAGGCCCAAGGAGAGTCTAATGCTCCATAGACACAATTTTAAAAATCCCTCTAAATGTTTGTGTCAGTGCATGCTACTGAATTTGCTCGCAGGTGGTTGGAGTGTCTCTCAGAGTTGGTCCCATGCATCGCATTTTTCCATAAAGAAGACGTAATTTAGCAATATTTTTTTCTTTTTTTTTTTTTCCTTCCAGTTTCTTAGCCAGTTCATGTACATGGCAAAATACTACCTCTGTTCACTAAATTACAGTTTTGGTTTTCATAAGCTTCCACTGAGCAATGATTTTTGGTTTTTTAGTCTGTATAACCAAGATTTTTGTCCTGGGTTTCCGAATCAAGAATGACATTGAGTCATTATTAGCATTTGGAAGAAACTGATGATTAAATGCAGAGGGTAGCAGTGAATGGGGTGACATCAGACTGGCGACCTGTCACTGTTTTAAATTTAAACATAAATTAATAAAAAAAAGAAAAATAAAAAATAACTGTGAGGAGCTGTTGACTCCCTCGAAGGCAGGGAAGCCTCGCAGAGAGACCGCAACAAATTAGAGGGCTGGGCAATCTGAGGGCACTTTGTGTGTTCAGCTGGAGGAGACTGAGGGGAGACCCCATTGCAGTTACAACTTTCTTGGGAGGGGCAGGCACTGAGCTCTGCTCTGTGGGGACCAGGGACAGGACTCCAGGGAATGGCTCGAGCTGTTCTGGGAAGGTTTAGGTTGGATATTAGAAAAAAGTTCTTCACCTGGAGGGTGGTTGGGCACTGGGACGGGCTCCCCAGGGCAGTAGGCACAGCAGCAAGGCTGAGAGAGTTTAAGAGTCATTTGGAAAATATTCTCGGGCACATGGTGTGACTCTTGGGGAATGTCCTGTGCAGGGCCAGGAGTTGGACTCAGTGATCCTTGTGGGTCCCTTCCAACTCAGCATATTCTAGGATTCTGTGAAACGATTGTCCACTCACTAGGAGCTACATATAGCAAATAAGTTGTTCATACTGAATTGGGAATGTGCATTTAGATAGGCCTGTTAAATTATGTGTCTTAATAGGAGCATAACAAGTGGTAAGTGACAAAAAAAATCTTTGTTAAATAAGAAGGAGTCAAGTGAACATCGGGGCAGCTGATGGAGTGTGGCAAAGTGAGATCAATGAAAAGAGCGTGAAGGAGACTAGAGACAACATTCTTGGCAACATCTATGGTAAATTCAAGAATTAATTAAGGAAAAATAAGCACTGTGTAAAAACTAACAAGTTAGGATCTAAAATGTATGTCATCTTGTGATAGTCTAAGTAGAAAGTATGTATGGCTGAATATACTGGAGACAAAAAGCACTTCACCATTTGCCATTGCAAGAGGAAGAATTGGCTTTCATATGAGGAGGGTGGAGGGGCTCATCACTGTTTTGATTCCAGTTCTAATTCAGCTGGAATCGGAAATGTTAAGCACTTCCGCTGTTGTGGAAAACAGTGGTTTCCTTTTCGAAGAATAGTATATACACATCTTCGATGTGCAGGTGATTGTGTTTGACTGGAAAGTTAAACATGCTGAAAGAAGACGATGATGCTCATGTGAATTGTTCTGTTTTGTTAGAATGCCAGGACTGGACATCACAGACAGCAGAAGGTCAAGAAGTCCTTGGAAAATAAAAAGTATGTGAATGTTTCTTGTCTAGTTTGACTGAGGGCAAGAAAAAAGCTAAGAGATTCTTACTGAAAAACTGTATCTGGTCTTTATATAACACTGTGAATTTTAAGAGCTGCAGCAGTTTTAGTTTGTGTGATATGAGTCTCAGCTGACTCTGCTTATTGGTTTATGGGAAAAGTGCTTTACTGACACTTCAGTGTGGGGGTTTTTTTTTATTTTTTTAAAGGTTTTTAACACTGTGAAGATAAATATTTTAAGTCCAAGACCACATGGTCTTTCAAAATCTATATATTTTGGGTGTGATTGTAACTGAAAGGCTTTAATTTGAGAATTCGTCTCCCCATGCTTCTGCATTACCTCCTTAAATATAGTATATATTGATCTGACCTGGTCCTGTCAGTGTCCTGCACTTATTAATTCCTGAACTGATGGGTTAAAATGTGAGCTCCATAGCTCAGGGCGTGGGAGAGTATTAATTGAATGGCCACCACAGTCATCACTCAAATGCTCTACTTATTTCAGTTTGTGAATTGTAGTAGCAAAGTGTTTCTGTTCTCTATTCTTTCATCTTTATATTAATGGTATTTGCCCAGAGAATAGATACTCTGTGTTTCTTTACCACCTCATCAGTTTGCTGTTATGTACAGGAGTATAAATGTCTAGGCATGTCAAGCCTGAGAGAAATACTTGAGAACAGTGAAACAAAGTTCTGTTTGATGTCTAGGAAAAAGATTCTATGCCACTGATTAATCTGAATTAGTCTTAATGTAGTTTGATTTGTGGGATATACTAGAAGGTTGTCTTCCTTGCTGAAAGTCTTGCTAGTTAAAATTCTTACTAGCATTAAGGCTTTTAATGGTGTAGTGCCAGCCATGACTCTGGGAACAGAGACTGAAGGAGATCTTGCCCTTTGTGGGATGAAAAATGTCTCTTTTGTAATTATGGGTTGCAGAAAAATTCTTATGTTCTACATTGGTTGCTTAAAGATAAATGCATATTTTTAAATTGAGATTCACTTATGCCTGCTGCTAAAGTTGAAGGTTTGAGGTAGAAGGAGTATTTTTTCTGCTCCTCTTGAGCGCTTACTAATATCATTATCTAAAAGATGTACTAAAAAATAACATTGAAGATGGTTTATCTTGGTGGCATTTTTCAGGTCCCAAAACACAGAAGATTCAGTGAACTATGGGATGAATTTTTAGAATACTTAGGAAGATGAAAGGGGTGTTGTCTTTCAAGTTATTGTGATTGTGTGTATAGATATATCTGTATACAGATATGCGTTCATATACATAGGATTTCAACTTGATGTTTTCCAGGTCTAAGCAATTTGAGGAGGTGGAAACTACTGTTCTAGGAGTGAACAGGAACTGTGATGACACAGTGAGCAACATTTCTTCTGCCTCACCGAAGGGCCCAGTGAATGGGAGCACAGAGTCCAGAAGCAAGCGGACCATTCGCAGACCTGCTTACTGGCTGGAAATGAGAGGAGTGAAAAACAGTGTAAGCAAATCTCCAGAAAAAAAAGGTACTTATCACTGTTGGTTCAATGCTAAATATTCTCTCTCTTTCTTTTGTGAGAGATTAGTTTGCTTCTGAAAGATATGCAAATTACAAGTTTCCTAGTGCTGCTCATGTATTAGAAGAAATTAACTTCTTCCACTGCAGAAATATGGGTACAATTCTCTGACATTACACAGTTCCTTTTGAGTGACTTGTCTATTAAAACTGATGATTCTGTGACTGAACTCAATTTTATCTGTAGAAGAAGTATGTGGAAGAGTTATGCCAATCATGTCAGAAAAATGCTTTGAGATATTTGAAAATAGAACCATCAACACTGATGTGCCAAAGGGGACCATTCAGCAGTAGTTGGGATTAGACACAGCTTTTGTGTTTGGTAGGCTATTATTTTTTAAGGGTGTCTTTATTTCTTTTATTTCCTTCTGTCATTTATGATTTTCTGACTGGGAGTTGGGTCTTAAGTTGTTGTAGGAACATTCAGATTTCCTAGCCTAGGAGCTGTTTTCCAAACTTACTGTATGGCAGAGAGCCAAAACTTTGATCTGCTTTATTATTCGTTCTTCTTATCTCTAAGTCAGAATCTGTATTCCATCCTGTTGCGGGGAGAGGCAAATCTGGTAGCTTGGTAAAAACAAGATTGCTGCAGCTCCACACTCCGGGGTTCAGCTGGTGGTGAGACTGAGCGTGTATTCCTGTAGGAATAAACGCAGACATAAAACATACATTCACAGCAGCCACACAGATCAGCATTCACACAGACAGCACCAACAGCCTCCATCCTGTTCCCTCTCTGGCTGATCAGGATGAAGATGTGTTAATGAGAGAAAAGAAGGATATAAAAAAGTATATATAAAAGAAGTACATATATATGTGTATGTTTGTGTGTGCGCACATGTGCAATGTGGATCTCTCCTGCAACTGGACTTAAACACTTAATCTGCTCAGTACCTGGCCTTTAGATCCCAGTCTCCTCAGTTGCTGGTACATGGAGGTACTAGCCCCTGAGGCCTGCAGAGCTGTGCCAGAGGTGGGTGCAGACCTCCTTACAGACAGACTCACACTCACAGAGTGCAGGTGAGGTTTTTATGACGTAACCTAGCACCTTCAGGGTCTCATCCCAAGGAGGATTATTTTCCCAGACCATGCTGTGGCACTGCTTCTTCCATATCTTCTGTATCAGAGAATTGCAGGCTGTGGAGTGCCTAAATGTTGCTAACTTAGAAGACTAACTCACTGATGTCCAAGTGCCTTACAAGAACTACTCTTTTTTTTTTTTATCAAGTATTGAATCCAAGGGTAAGCTGGGGCAGCGTAGACTCAAAGGTTGAATACTGAGACTAAAGCGTTTCTGTTCTTACTTATCAGGAGAAGTACTATTAAAAGGCAAGAGGAAATCTGAGCAAGGGGAAGGCGAAGATGTTGAAGACTCTCCCAAGAAGAAGCAAAAACTTTGGGGTAATACAGATAACTTCTAATTCCTAACTACAAGCCTCCAGGTACTTCAGACTTCTCTGCCCAAATGTCATCTTCTACAGTCTTCAAACTTTATTTTGGATTCTGGATATTTTGTTCTAGGAGACTGTTGACTAGTGTCTGCTTTACGGTGAGAGGTGATTGTTCTAATTTCAGTCTGTCTTAGAAGTCCAGCGAAGGGAGAGAGGAAGGGAAATAGGGGAAGTGTAGGCTAGTCTGCATCATTTCAGTTTCCCAAAAGACTAAATAATCAGACAGATTACTTGTAAACATCTGGAGATTAGTGAGTAGATGACGACAGCAATATGGGTTTGTTAAGAAATCAAACCCAAACACTTTTCTTTTGCCACAAAGACGGAGGGGAGAAGTGCTTGATATCATAGGTCTTTCATTCCTTCAAAAGGTTTGTCAGTCAATGTTTAGGTGCAAAAGGAGGTGTACAAGTGGTGAAAGTAGGAGCAGGTGACACAGGAGAAGTGTACACTTGCTGTCCAGTCGTGCACGGATGAGGTTAGGAAAGCCAAGGCCAACCTGTAGTTGAATCTTGGAAGGCATGTGAAAGGCAACAAGAAAGGATTCTACAAGAACATGAACAGCAAAGGGAAGACTAGGGGAAGTGTGAGTGCGCTGCTTAGCAGAGCAGGAGAGCTGGTGACAAGGGACATGGAAAAAGCTGAGGTACTCAATGCTTCCTGTGCCTCAATCTTTATCTGTTACAGGAATCCTTCGGGAATCCCAAGAGCCTGAGACCAGACAGAGGGAAAGTCTGGAACAAGGAAGCCTTACACTCAGCGAAGGAGGACGAGGTTAGAGCACTTGAACTGGATTTATCAAATCATTTGCTGGCAGCCCTGGTTAAGGGGGAAAGTCCCAGAGGGCAGGAGATTAGCCAGTGTGACACCCATCTGCAGGAAGGGTCAGAAGGAGGATCCAGGGAACTACAGGCCTGCTGCTCTGACCTTAGTGTCAGGGAAGGTCATGGAGCAGATTATCTTGGGTACCATTATGTGGCACATCTGGGACAACCTGGTGATCAGGCCCAGACAGCACAGGTTTAGGAAAGGCAGGTCCTGCTTGACTAACCTGATGTGACAGTTTAAATAGCCTGCTTGACTAACCTTCTGTGACAAGGTGATGCACTTCATAGATGAGGGAAGGACTGTGGACATTATTTACCTGGACTTTATTAGACACCATTTCCCACATCATTCTTCTGGAGAAACTGGCTGCTCGTGGCTTGGACAGGGATGCTCTTTGCTGGGTAGAAGGATGGATGGATGGCCAGGCCCAGAGAGTCGTGGGGAATGGAGTGACATCCAGCTGGGGCTGGTCATCAGTGGTGTCCCCAGGGCTCAGGATTGGTCCAATGTGGTTTGATATCTTTATTGATGATCTGGACAAGGGGATTGACTGCACCTTCAGCGAGTTCACAGATAACACCAAGAGGGCTCTGTAGAGGGATCTCGACAGGCTGGATCAATGGGCTGAGACCAACAGTGTGAGGTTCAACAAGGTAAGGTGCCAGGTCCTGCCCTTGAATCACCACAACTCCATGCAGCACTACAGGTTTGGGGCAGAGTGGCTGGAAAGCTGGAAAAGGACCTCGAGATACTGGTCAACAGTAACTCAGTGTGATCCCAGGTGGGCATGAGGCCAGTGGCCCCTGGGCTGTCCCAGCACTGCTGAGGCATCTCCAGTGCTGGGACAGTTCTGGGCCCCTCAGACAGGAAACACATTGAAGGGCTGGAGTGTGTCCAGGGAAGGGAATGGAGCTGGGGGAGGGGCTGGAGCAGCTGGCGGGGCTCAGCTTGGGGAAAAGGAGGCTCACGGGGGGACCTTCTCGCTCTCTGCAACTCCCTGACAGGAGTGGGGAGCCAGGGGGGATCAGGCTCTGCTCCCAAGGATCAAGGGACAGGATGAGAGGGAACGGCCTCAAGTTGCACCAGGCTTAGATGTGATATTGGGAACAGTTTTTTCCCCAGAAGGGCTGTCCAGGCCTGGCACAGCTGCCCAGGGCAGTGAAGGAGTCCTCATCCTTGGAGGGACTTGAAAGCCGTGTGGATGTGGCACCTGGGGACATGGATTAGTGGTGGCCTTGGCAGTGCTAGGGAATGGTGGTCTTAAAGGGATTTTCCAACCTAAACAATTTGTGATTCTAAGTCCTGTGGGGCCTGACAGGTTGCACTGAATGCTGAGAGCTGGCTGATGCCATCGTGAGGCCACTCTTGGCTGTCTTTGAAAGGTCGTGGTGACTGGGAGAGGTTCATGAAGACTGGAAGAGAGCAAATATCACCCTTATCTTCAAGGACAGAAAGAAGGAAGATCTGGGGAACTACAGGCCAGGCAACTTCACCACAGTCCCTGGGAAGGTGATGGAGAGATTCATCCTGGAAAGCATTTCTAAACATGAAGGACAAGATGGGGATTTGAAGTAGTCAACATGGATTCATGCTGGGCAAATCCTGTTTAATCAACCTGATAGCCTTCTACAATGAGGTCACTAGTGAAATAGGAGTATAAATTGATGGTTCATTGTCACTGTAGAAGTGGAATCTGTCCCTAGATTCAGTTCTAACTATTGATTTTGTCACCAAGGACTTGGAACTGTGTAGGCAGCACAAAGCTGAAAGAGGTGGCAAGTGTATCAGAGAAAAGGCTAAAGGTGAAAGTAGTCTTGAGGTTAGGGAAACAATTTAAAAATAGAACAGAGAGAACAGTGTGTAAAATTAAAGATTCTGTAGTTTGGGAAGAAATGCTATCACAGCTGTAAACCAAAGAACAGCCTCCCAGGAGTCAGTGCTTCAGAAGAGGATTTGAGATTTATAACAGATCAAAAGCTGAATAGGGAGCAGCAGTGTCGTACTTGTTTTTAAAAAGGCAGATGTTAAACTGAGAACTTTGAGAGGAATATAGAGTTCTCAGACACGTGAAGTAGTTCTCTTGCTTTACTGCAGCGTCACACGAGTGCTGTTTCCAGCAGCAGGCACTTCAGTTCAGGAAATGTGTGGTCCGACTGAAGAGGTCAGGGAGATGAGAGCAAAAGGCATAACCCGTGAGAAAATACTGAAACAACAAGAGTTGTTTAGTCTAAAGAAGATAGGAATCGGTAAAGAAATAGGACTTTCCGCTTGGTTGTCATTAGATGGGCTCAGTCAAACTGTGCACATAGGATGTTTCAGTGTGAAGAGTTCCGATCTCCTGAGCTTTGTGTATGAAAAACCATACACCTACAAATATCTGGATGGGACTAATGCCTGCCACTGTAAATAGCCATGGATTTTGAAGGGGAGTAGGAAATATAATCTTGAAATTCCTTTAAAAAAAGGCATTGAACGTTTCTGAATGAGTAACTTTGAGACAGCAAGCTAAATAGCAGCCTTCTAGCAAAAAGATCTGCTTTTTTGTAACAAAGCTAGCAGAACTAAGTCTTCTGGCCTGTTCTCTTTGTGTTAAAACAGGAAAAAAATGGCAAGCTGGAACAAAACAAAACTCCAAAAGGAAAGGCCACTGTGTTCAGAAGGAAACAGAAACCTATGGTGCAGGTAAGAACAAGAGACAGTTGCTCAAAATTTTTTATAAAACAGCTGTGATTCTAGGGTTTGAATCTGAGCAACAGCTTGTGTTTCTGATGATTGGTTCTTTGCTTTACTATTGACAAGGAAGAGCTGGCTGATGTCCTTCTGGCACCATGTCAGTACTGCAGAGCAGGACTGGAGGGACCACACGCTGCCTGAGTGTAGTTCCACGTGCTTTTGCCACTGCATAATGGAACAGTGAAGGGGGAATCACTTTTTGAACTGAAGAAAAGCCTGTTAAAATAGTTGCATTTAAAAACTCATAAAAATATTTATATTTTTTACTCAGCAGAATATGTTTGCAGGAAAAGCTCTGTAGCTGTTGCTGCCAGATCACCTTTTCTGGGAACCAGAGAGTCAAGCAGTATGTCCTAGAAAAATAAAACTAGACTTGACTCAGCGAGTGGAGACACTCAGTATCTGTAGTTCACAGCACTAATTAAACACCCCAGTTTTTTGCCAAGTGCTGTTTGGTTCACAAACTTTTTGCTCCAGCCACCTGTGGAGGAACAGCCTTGGGCTGTTATCACTGGGAAAAGAGGAAAGCCTTTGAATCTTGTAATGGTAAGAATTCAGGCAGATGGTGCTAGGACACTTTCTTCCCAGAACCAATTTCAGTAATTTATAATCGTTGTGGATTATGCCAAACTTCATCATCATCATGGCTAGGCTTCGCGAACGAAGATTCTAGGAGGGCTCTACCCACGCTTGGGCTCTACCCACGCTTGCTACAAGCGCGCTGATGGCTAAAAAGGCCATGCCAAACTTAAGAGGCCAGGAACTGGAAACCATGCCACACAGGGTGCTTTTCCCTGGCTGTTGATCTGGTGGTGCAGCTAAACATTCATAAATATCCAGTTAGTAGAGAGAAACCATGGACTTTGCCTGAGACTGTTCAGTCACATCTGTGACTGCTTTTAGTGGGAAAACCCTTTTGCCAAAAGACAAGTTTACTCAGCATGCTAAAGTAATTGTGTAACAGAAATGAACAAAGGAAAAATCTACCAGACAAGTGAAAGAACACTCCTAAGAAGGGTCTGGTAGGATTAAAGAGTTTTGTAAAATGCTCTTCCAGAAGGAGTGATTGGTGCCTTGTCACATGACATACTTAAAGCTGCAGATGAGCTACGCCTACTGAAGTGTAACTGGACATGAGTTTGGTAGCATGTGACCTGTTTCTTTCTAGAGTTCATTGTGCACATTGAAGGGAAAAAAAAATACCTTTTGTTAGCAGTTACATTTCAAACGGTGTGTTTGACAGGTAGTATGGAAGAGCAGTGGTCTTTGGAGATTCAGGACAAAGGCCGAGTTACCTGTCCCACGTGCCGGGCTGTGGTGAGAAAGACTGTAGAAGGACTGAAGAAACATATGGCAAACTGCAGGCAGGTAAGAACACGAGAGATGAGCAATTGTTTCTTTACTGCTCTTTAGCTTACCAATAGAAGTGCCTCCGCACTGTTTTGTGTTGAATTTAAAACCAGTTTCATCTCATCATCATGTCCCTAAGCAAGAGTCCTTTATACATCTGTAAGAGGCTGTGCTTGGTGCTTCTTGCCCAGCTTTTTGCTGGAGGTTTATGGTAGTGACCAAAGGTGTAACTATTTCATTGTTCCACTAAATTTTAGACTCTGTAAAATCTGTTCTTGGAGGGAAGTTACTAGGTCCAAACCAAATGTTATGCTCTCCTTCTCCCTTTCCCCAAAGTTTCCCACTGCTTTGATTAATTTACACTGTGTCCTTTTTTATTTCTAGGAAATGTTCACGTGTCATCAGTGCGGGAAGCAGCTGAAGTCTTCAGCAGGGATGAAATACCATGTCATGGCAGACCATAACCATCAGGTAACACAACTGCTGTGCATCTGAAACTCCTACAGGAAGAACAGGCTTTTGTTCCTTCCCTGGTGCACACAGAAACAGAACATGAGGTGGTTTTTTTTTTAAATGTTGTAGCTATTCAAATCATCTGCCTATCATTTTTCCTGTGAGACTTGATATCTGAAAAACAGTAAAGTAGGGATGCCACATCGTAAAAAGAGGGGATGAATTTCTTTTGCGGCTGGTAATAAGTCACGCATAAAAGGCATTCTCAGTCAGAAAGAAAAAGATTGCTCATTAGGCTGCAATTTTCAGTCCTTTGCTAGAAAGCAGGAGGGTTTTTTTTTTACATCCAGAGCAGAACAGAGTAGATTTGAGTTCTTTACAACTTCAAAGGTAGAAAAGCAGAACTAGAAATTAATTCTTGTCTCTCTTTACTGTAAAAATACTAATGCTACAATCTGCTTTTCCTCTTTGCTATTACTTTAAAGAAGGCAGTGTCTCCTGTTGCAGTAGTGAAGAATTAGAACTTTTGAAACAGTCATTTGGAAGTTTGGGTAAGGTTCAGATAATTCACAACTGTAATTTTTTATACACTTTGCAGTACTGCACTTTCTGAACCTACAACTGTATTAGTAAATGGTACAGGCCAGGGATCATATTCTGCATCTGAGGATTAGGTCTGTTGCTCAGTTCTAACCTTCTTTTCAGTCTAAGTGTAATACTGGGTAAAGTAAAAATATACAATAACCATCAGAGGAGAGAATAAAGAGCTTGAGCTGTAGTTTAGCACAGATGAATAAGTGTTGCAAGCAGGCTTTAGTCAGGCTAAGTGGAAACACTAGGGTGAGTAAATGTTAAAGATGCATGATTTTCAGTCAGTTTACTCCTTTTAAAGATAATTCAGGTTTGGTTTAACCCCAGCCAGCAGCCAAGCCCCATGCAGCCACGAGCTCACTCCTCCACCCGCAGGATGGGGAAGAGAATTAAAGAGTAAAAGTGACAAAACTCACAGGTTGAGATAAAAACAGTTCAATTGGTAAAGCAAAAGCCATGTACACAAGCAACGCAAAACAGGGAATTCATTCACCACTAGCCACAGGCACACAGGTGTTCAGCCACCTCCAGGACCACAGGACTCCATCCCGCGTCATAATGGCTTGGGACAACCAACGACATCGCTTCAAACACTGCTCCCCTTCCTCCTTACCCCAGTTTTATGTGCTGGGTGTCATACATGTGGTCTGGAATATTGCTGTGGCCAGCTGGGGTCAGTTGTCCCAGCTGTGTCCCCTCCCCTGCTTATGCACCCCCAGGCCGCTCACTGGCAGGGAGGTATGAGAAGCAGAAAAGACCTTGATGCTGTGCAAGTGCTGCTCAGCACTGACAAAACCATTTCTACACTATCAACCCTATTCTCAGCACAGATTCGAAACACAGCCCCATACCAGGTGCTGCAAAGAAAACATCATCCCAGCTGAAACTAGAACAGATATGGAAAGTGATCGTTATAATAAATGCACATCCATAAAATCTTAAGTTGCAGAGATTTCATTATTTTAGAAGCTTTCCTTCAGTAGAGTATTTAGTAGTGAATTCCCTATGAAAAGAACTGTAAATACTGAGTATCATGTGTTTTCCATTCATTTTTCTGCTGTGCTTTAGCCAGTTGTGAAGGAGGGAGAGGAAGTGGATGAGCAGCTTGAGCGAGATCGCCTTCGGAAGGTTTTGAAGTGTATGGGAAAACTGAAGTGTACAAGGGAGGTAAGCTGCATTGTGCAAAGTGTGAATTAAACAGCAGTGGAGGCATGAACGTAGAACAGGAGAGTGCTGTTGGGTATGCTTTGGTGCTGGCCAAAGCAAGATTTGTTTCAAGATCATAGCTATGCTTTTAGGACAGAGTCGCATAGAATCATAGAATAGTTTGGATTAAAAGAGACCTTTAATGGTCATTTCAGTGACAGTTCTTTGTTGCAGATTTTTTCTGTCTGAATAGACTAACATTACAGTTTTCTACCTGCTTGTCTCTGTTCTGTCAGGAAAAGTGGTAGTACTTTGGTCAGTAAACTGTGCATACACTGGTCTTGTGATCACTTGGAGAACAGTTTTCTTCCATGTATCTTTCTTCTGTGTTGACAGGGCTGTACAGGCAGCTTCACTAGCATAATGGGATACCTCTATCATGTTAAAAAATGTGGGAAAGCTGCTTCCGAGCTGGAAAAAATGGCTATGAAGTGCCATCACTGTGAAAAAGCATACAGATCAAAGGCAGGACTTGTCTACCACCTCCGCTCTAAGCATGGGCCGGTGAGTGCATCTGCCCTGGTTATCAGGGGGCTGTGGGAGGACCTCAGACTTGAGAGACACGTAACCTTTTTTTTCTCTTCTGCTACTTTGGTGGGCAATTAACAGATCAAAAATCTTTGCATTTTCCTGTCTCTCTGGAGTACTTGGTCCTTTATACTTTCTTTCTACCAGCAGTTGTTGCTTTCCTGTGACTGGGATGAAGCTTTTAATAGTAAATTGATTGTGACAGCAGTAAACTTTCCCCAACCTGACTTTTGCTCCATGGAAGAGTGATGCAAACATAGCTTGTGAGATGCTTTTCTTTGCTCTTAAAAACCCCACCATTGGAGCAGAACAGGCAGTACTGTGCTTGTTTTCTGTAAGGGTTTTACAGTGAATGATGGGATACCTTTCAAGACCAGTGACTGCATGAAACTTTCTGCTTGAGCTTCACCGCTGTGACCCCCCTGCGCAGATCTGGGGCTCTGTCTCACTCAAGTGGGATGCACTTCTGTCCTACATCCATGACAGTGAACCACAGTTGCTGCAGCATTTTTATGAGGAATTGTTCAGAATATTCCCAGTATTTAGTGTAACTGAAATAGGAACTAGTGAAGGAGGCTCACCTTTTTTGACCTTCATTGCAGGTCACTTTCCTGCATGAGGAGAGAAGAACAGGGAACCTGACAGAAACGAAACAGGAACATAACAACACAGGCAGAGTTCAGAGGAGATCTGCAAAGGTGGCAATCTACTATCTCCATGAACTGGCTGGAGAAGAGCTGGCCAAAGAGTGGCCCAAAAGAAAAGTTCTGCAGGACTTGATTCCAGATGACCGGAAGGTACAAGGCCTTAAAAATGTTTTATAGATTTGAGTTTTTACCTTCATGTCAGATGAGTCTTGTACTGGCTCCTATCCAGTGTTTAGTGGTCCATGGAAAGCAGTATGTGTTGTGGGAGGGATTTGGTTTTGCTCTCTCTCAGATTACAGTACTACTGCAGCAGCAATTACTGTGGTGTGTTTTGTCCAGGCAGGCGGTAATGACTGTAAAGTCCTATTGCTGGAATTTTCAGTAGGCACAAGGAACGTGGGCAGTTATCGGCATGATGTTGCTCATAAGTCATAGGCTGCAGATCACTCCAGCCATGCTGTGATATTTCAGTGTTTCAGACTTCAGAATTTCCAGGATCATCTTTTAGGCTGTAAAGGAAACCTGAGGGAAAATGATGCTTTATGATTTCAGTGGGATAAGTACATTTAGAGGAATTGTTGTGGTCAAGGCTATGGGAAGTTTCAGATTCTGGTATTGGGGGGGTTTCCAGATTCAGTTATGTTTCTAGGCAACCAGTGAGACAGGAAAACATTGGTTATTGAGATTTTGACAGCTAGAGTAGAAGAAATAGCACTTCTGTCTCACAGTCTGGGAGAGGAAGAGGCATACCTGGCACTCTGTGTAGCCAGCATTGCTTCCAGCTCTCGATTCCGTCTCTATCTCAGCTGAAATACACTCGTCCTGGACTGCCCACGTTTAGTCAAGATGTGCTGTGCAAATGGAAAGCAGAGATAAAAATGTACCGAAGAGTCCACTGCCCAAATCAGGTAATCCTTAAGTGTTTCTGAAACCTCAAAGGAGACAGATTTCAGGTCTCTATGAGCCAACAGGCTTTCCACAACCTTGAAACTGCAGTTTGTCTCTCTGTCGGAGACAAATCCTGCTCCATCTCAATATGATTGTTTAGTATAAACAAGACACTTAGGGATGTCAGGGCATGCTCTTTTTGCCCTTTGTATCCAAATGCCCTGGGAATAATCCTTTGGGAGTGTGTGCATTCACTTCAGAGCCAGTAAGCCGGTGTCAGACTGGTACAGCTTTTGCATCCAGCTGGGAGCTGGTCCATTTGGAGGTTTGAGCAGTGGAAAAATGACAGGCCCCTACCTTTCTAGCTAAATCTAATTGTAGAAGGAAGGAGTAGAGGGACTTTGTCTGGCACAACACTTAAGCTTTCTTCATTCCGTTAGACCAGCTCTAAGCCCCATCCAACCTGGCCTTGGACACTTCCAGGAATGGGGCAATCACAACTTCTCTGAGCAACCTGGGCCAGGGCCTCACCACCCTCACAGGGAAGAATTTCTTCCCAATATCCCACCTAACCCTGCCCTCTGGCAGTGGGAAGCCATCCCCCCTTCTCGTGGGGCTCCAGGCCCTTGTCCAAAGTCCCTCTCCAGTTCTCTTGGAGCCCTCTAGGCACTGGAAGGCTTAGGTTTTTTACAAAACTGTGCAGTAATCACCAGTCGGATCCCATTGAGAACAAATGGTCCAGCTGGTGGACGTGATGGTGGATGTGACCGTGTGATGCATGCTGTCAGAGAGCCAAAGGTCAGTGGCAGCTGCCCTCTGGGTTTGGTGTAGGGATGATGCCTTCCCCTTGCCCTACCCCACCCCAGCACTCTCTTCCCAATTATTAGGCTTGCATCCTTTCCAAGTATCAGAATTGCAGCACTATGCTGTGTGTGGAGCTGTCTACAGAGAGCTGCTGTCCTGTGTCACCAACCAGTAACCCAGTAACTTGTCTTGCTCGTGCCTCCTGTTCCAGGGCCTGGGCTGAGGGCTGAGCACAGTCTGGTACCCTAAGACTGATGCCTGAAGCTCCCCATGGGACAGGCCTGTAAAGCTGCCCTTGAACTGAGACTGGCGATTTTGAGTGCTGTGCCCCTACTCTGTGCCACTAGAGAGATGAGCAGCATGGGAGAAAGTACTTGCTACTGTCTTGTACCTGCCCCTCTGCTTCTTTTTGAAATTGATCCTGTTGCACTTTAGGCAAAAAGCAAACTATCATTTTAGTCAGGCTTTTGATAGAGGGTGAGTGTAACTGTCATGGGAGTCTCTTTATTATGTCCAAAGGTGCTCAGAAACTGGAAAAACAAATATTAAGTTTACTGAAAGCTTAACTCTTTCAATGGTCTTTTTACCAGAAGCTTTCTGGCTTTGTAGGACTCCCTATCTCCCTTCCTTTACCTCTTTTAGCCCTTTTGGAATTATCTTCCAAACAATAAGACCTTGTGCAGGAAGTAGTGATTTCTTACTAGAATGTTGCTGATATGCTTTTTTTTATTGTTTCAGGGTTGTGAATCTGTGTACGGCAGTGTCTCAGGACTCAAATCTCACCTTGGCACATGTACCTTGGTTGGTAGCCTTCCTGTAACAGCCCCACTGTCCCTGTCCTTCTGATATCCCTTTGTTCAAGCTGTTGCCCTGCCATCTGCTAACCTGAGATCCTCACAAGTTCATAAAATCACAGAATGGTTTGGGTTGGAAGGGACCTTAAAGATCACCTCATTCCAACCCCCAATTTGAGTGCTCCCCTATGTGCTAATGAGGCTGCCGTGGCAAACACTGCTTGACACCAGTAGGAAGCACCTTAATGGCATCCCTTGCAATGAAACGGCAGTCCTACCTGTAAATAAACAGCTGCAAGAGCAGTTTTTCCAGATACAGTGCTGGAGACCTTACGACGTGCTTTGTGGGCACAGTGCATCAATCATGTCGGTGTTCCTGGAGCTAAAACTTTGTCTAGTATGAATGAGACTTTCTCATTTTAACTGGGTTCTATCTGAGCAAGATTCAAATGCAATATAGAGTTGTATCAGTCTCCTGGTCAGCAATTGTTGATGGATTTTTTTGTTCTGTTTTGATGCCAGGGAGACTTTGTGGCTGGTAAATACAAGTGTCTCCTGTGTGAAAAGGAGTTCATTTCAGAGAGTGGGGTCAAGTACCACATCAACTCTGTGCATGCTGAGGTAAGGCAGGTGGAGTGGAACTTCAAACCCCTGGCTGTTGCAGGTGGGGAGAGTGTCTTGGAAAGAAAAAGCTGGGGGAGTGCCCTGTTTTATTTCTTTCCTTATTTACTGTTGGGAACAGGGTCCTAGACTGGAGTGGCCTTTGTTTGCTTAAACACATCTGGTCTTATGTTCTGGGGAGCAGCTGTTGTATGTCACATGCCTTGTCCCAAGCTTCTGCTGCTCAATTCAGCTCCACAGCACTTTCCAAGCCTTTAACCAGGCAATTGCCAAATCAAATCTGCATCCTTGAGACAGAGTGACACTTGAGACACATCAAAGAACACAGTGTTGTTAGGCAGCTGCGTTTCCAGATCTCACACTTCAGGAAAACTTGTCCCACAAGACAGCTTTATTATAAGCCCTGATAGGCTTTATTTGGTATTTCCACCACCATCAGTACCAACCTGTTGCCTTCTAAACCCTGCAGGACTGGTTTGATATGAACACAATGACCACCAAAAGCTTTGAGAAGCTAATGAAAATCCGCCAAAGGGAAGAGCAGAGGAAGCAACGGAAGAAGCGTCCTTTGACCAGGGGCAAAAAGAAGAAAGCTGGGAGCCTGGCTGCCAAGAAGCTCCCCACTGCTGGAGTTGAAAAAATGAGGAAAAATAAGAGAGGTCGTCCACGGCGGGTGGACAATGAGAGTGCGAGCAGTGAGGAAGGGGCACCCCAAGTTGCACAGAGAGCTGAATTTCCGAAAACCAACTGCAAGCGAGGCCGAAGCAAATCCCTAGAAGATGAGAAGGTGTAATTCTAAAGCCTTTCAATTACAAGTCCCACTTCTGTCCAGCTCATAACTCACAGCACTAATATAAGCAGCTGGATGTCTTTGGGACTTGTGACTCAATTCTACTCGGTGACTTTGATATTGAAACTTTTGCCTCTGCTCAGCTGAGGGATTCAAACCAAAGCTGTGGTGCAGAGGTTGCCTCTTCTGGTGTAGCTCCCTTGGACAGTGTACCCAGTGTGATTCCTGCTCTGGTTACATCCCAGTCTCAGATTGGTCACATTAGTTGCTTGTTTAGTGGTTTCCAGTACAGCAGATGTCTATTTTGTCATCTTCCTCAGATGGGTGAGATCAGGGTTCTTTTTCAGCTCTTCTCTCCGTAAGGGACTGACTAGCACAATGTTTAGGTCTCTTCAAGGGGGAAATCCTTTCTTGCACAGAATGCACACAAACTAAGCAGTACTGTACAGAATACAAAGGCTTTGGCTTGCCCTATCACTGTCCTGTCTGTTGTCAGCAAGGCTGCCACAGAAGAGCAGAGACCTTCCCAGTGTTTGCTGTAGCCTGTTGCACAAGGCTGTAATTCATGCACTGGTGTTTAGGCTCAGCACAAAACAGCAGCAGATGAGCACAGGTCTGCTTGGAAGGGATGGGACATCATTATTACCCTTGTCAGGTGCCCACTGTTCCCTTGGCATCTGTCTCCTATAATTCTGGGCATTAAAGATACGTAGAGAGTCTTCTAGTGCAGTGAAGAATAATTGCTCTCCAGCCCTTTAGAGATTCACTGGCCTTTCAGAGTCCCCAGTAAGTAATATACTGGAGATGGCCTTTGTGTGCCCTCTGAAGCCAACTTGTTTCGGACTCACCTGGGAAATGTACTCCAAGACAATGCATACCTGCATGAGCAGCCTGCTAGTGGTGGAACCAGGTTCCATGGAACTGCCTTGCCAGCGTGTGGTTCTTTGTTGTGCCCATGCTTCCACAGTGTCCTTTTTTGCTGTACTGCAGATGCCACCTCCATTGTCTTAGATCACCTGTTTCTTTTCAGTACCATTTCCTCTGTGCTAATGAGGTGTATTAGCAGTGACTTCCCTGTGTAGAAGAGGTTAATAGAAGAAGGATCCTCATTTTAAGTCATGTGTTGGCATTAACTCTGTATCATAAGGAATAATGTCTTCCTGTGCTCCATAAATCATAGAATCATAGAGTGTCAAGGGGTTGGAATGGACCTTAAAGATCATTTTATCTCTACCCCCCCCCAGCATGGTCAGGGACACCTCCCACTAGACCAGGTTGCTCAAGGCCTTATCCAGCCTGGCTTTGAACACTTTCAGGGTTGGGACATCCACAACCTCCCTGGGCAACCTGTTCCACTGTCTAAATGCGGCAGATGTCATAGAAGCTACCAAGAAGCAGCAGCACAGGCAGTGCTATTCTTTTTCAAAGAATGGATTCTCCAGAATTTCTGTTATCCGAAGACCCAGTGTACCAGGAAATTGCAAAATGTGCACTGTCTGACAAAGTTGCTGCTGCTGAAATCCACAGAGAAGCAGGAAGCAGGTTTGTACATGTGTATTATTACCAGCATGATCACAGTGGCCCTGATGGGGGGGAGTACTGTATGGCCAGGGTGGTCCCTGGAACTGCCTTTGGAACCAAATGCCACTGTGCTTGCAAGTGCTGCCCTGAAGCAGACATGTCTGGACTCCACAGAATGTGTAAGGCCTGCAGTGAGATGGGCAAGATCAGAAGACAACAAAATAAAATGTCACCAGAATGTGGTTTCTTGTCTGTTTGGTGTGTGGTGGTCTTGGAACCATCCCTCCCTGCGCAACACATCCCACCCTGACCACAGGTTGTCCTGCATGCTGTGGTGCTGTTCAGTTGTCTGCAGTTTCTCCTCAGAGCTCCACGCATCCATACTTTGAGCAAACGTTCACTACTTTCCCACCCAGTACAATAAACCTAGGAATTAAAGTAGGTTTTTCTTAGTGAATTTCAGTCTAGAGTCCTATTTCCTGTCATTTGTAAGTGACTGACAAGGCCTCTCTAGACATGGATAATTCATGACCGCCTGGATTTTGTAGTTAATTCAGTCACATATTCTCCTGCATAATGTGGCATTTGGAAGAAAATCATTCTCTGGCAATCCATCCCAGTCCATCAACATTCCAGCAGATTGTTTGCTGGATTGGCTCAGGCTAGTGTGAGGGGGTGACATTGCTGCGCAGCACAACCCGCTGCTTGTGAGGAGTGAGGTCTGTCCAGGAGCACCTGTGTCCTGCCAGAGGGGGGCTAAGGCAGAGACTCAGGGAGACTGTGGCTGTGATCCCCTGCTCTGAGGACAAGGGATAAGTAAGCAGAATCCCCTCCCTCATCTGCTGCCCATACTGTGGGAGATGCAGCCCAGGACACAGGGGTTTCTGGGCTGCTAGGGCATGTGGCCAGGTGGTGTCCAATTTCCCTAGGTCCTTGTCTGTCAGGCTGCTCTCTATCCATGGATTCCCCAGGTTCCTCTGGGTGACATCCTTTCCCTCCGGCAAATCAACTGCACCATGCAGCTTGGATGAAGACATTACATAACGTGGGTAACACAGACACTGGAGGAAGACTGTCCACTGACCCAGGAAACTGAGCCTTGCTCCTACCAAAGAGATCCAACTTGAGGGAGTCAGAAGTGATAAAAGGGACCAGCTAGTCACTCAATACTTGTTGCAGTGATTAATTGCACTAGAAATGCTGCGTCTTCTCATTTGAACCTGTTTTAATTTCAGCCTCTGTATCTGCCTGTACCGCTCAGTTCTGGTAACTGAAATAATTTTATGGTATCAGAAATTTCTTCTTGCATATCTGTAGTCATAATTAACTCCATACATAATTTGCTGTATGAGCTAGAGAGACTTGCTAGTCTCAGTCAAAACAGGTTTTTCTCTTTTTCAATTTTTTTTTTTAGTTGTTTATTGTTCTTTGCTGGCATTTAATATATTGATTGGTGCATTTTTGGCTTTTTAAGTCTAGAGACAGGAACCAGTTGCAGTATTCTGTAGCAATCTGGTTTATGTAAAATACAATGATAACATTGCTCTGCTCTCAGCGACCTCTTTTTGTCCTCTGCTCCCTCACTACACCACTTATATTCAGTTTTACCCTCTTAAAGGCATTCTTCAGTTGTTCAGAAAATGCCTCTGGAGACCCATTTCCATTGTTCCTAGAAACTCAAGTTAACAGGGTTTAAGGACTGCACATGATGAACTCATTCTGAAACATTGTAATGTACTGGAAGTGCTGAGGCCTGGACAAGAGGCCCCGACCCAGAGTTGACCTACAGGTGAACCTTCCAATCTAATGTTATATTTACTCATGTATCTGCTTATTAGCCAAAATTCTGTATAACCCTTAGTAAAATATATGACTACACCTGTGTAAACATCTGTGCTTGTTATTAAGATATATTGCTATTTGCTTAGTGAAGATTTGCATCTGTTTGCTAATGACATATGAAGGTATCTATCTTTCTGTATTTTGAGACTAGTCAAGGCCATGGAAGTAGATAGCTGGCCTCGTTCGACAGTAGATGGTCCTAACTGACTCCCTTGATTTCCTTTTAGCCCTGGCCAGGCTTTGGGTGAAAACCAAGGAGAGAAGAGAGCCAGATATTTTCCGCACTGAATAGTGACATCACCTTGGTTGTTTAACAATATAAAAGCTGGACCCTCTCACAGCACAGACAGAGCCCTCACCTGCGAATGGACACGGTGTATAGGATTTCCCAGTTCCAGGGAGGGGTTCCCCAGCCCTTTGCTGTGCTCGGGGCTCCCCAGCGGATGATGCGGATTGTGGTAATGTATTAAAGGGTAACTGGTGAGGTGTCTTTCTTAATCACTATAGACACTCTATAGTGATGATTAGGTGCATTGCTAAGCTTGTCTTTTTATAATTCTTTGCTTCTTTTGTAATTCTTTGCTGTGTTGCACTGTAGTAAATTTATACATTTATTTTTAAAGTTGGTGTCTCTATTTCTTGTGCTGACCCTTGTCCCCTGGTAAAACAGTACTTCACAGAATTAGTCTAGCAGATGCCTTAATAACTATATGTTTTGTAGAGCAACTTTTCCAGAAAGCTTGGTTACATAATCAATCTTTTCATTCTTTAATTTGTCATCAGCTTTAATCTGCAGATTTTCTTTGCAATTGTTATATAATTTCATTAACATTCTTGATAAAGATACCAAATAGCTGCAGACTCTGGGATTCTCTAGGACAAATCCTTATTTACAATTATTTAATAACAAGCTTTTAATGTGTTCCAGTGATGTTTGTTAACACATGGGGCCAAGAACATGGCCTTACAGAAATTTATGATGTCAACAGCTACTTTTACTAACATGGACTTGTAATTAATTTAAAAATAATGTTTACAGAAAACTGTTCTCTATGAAACCACGTTGGTCAGTTCTTACTTATGATGTCCTTTACTGTCAATGGTTGGAGTGTCTGGGAGATATCAAAGTGATAAGCTGTACTTATCACACAGCTTGTAATTTTTAAAATACAGGTACAGTAGTTTTGCTTTAGGATGTTGGGGTTTGGGGGTTTCTGGTGTAGGTTTTTTTGAAGAGGAGAATATATTGTGGTTTGGGAGTTGTTTGGTTGTTTTGTTTTTTCTTAATCCTCAAGGATTTCCCCATCGTTCCAAGAATTGTTAAAAGTCATTAATAATTCAATAATTTTCGGGAAAGTACTTGCCATCCTTCCCTGCAAATTATGCAGTGCTGTAGCTTTAGAGATGTTTAAGCTGTTTTTATAATGAATTAAGAAGAAGAATGTCCAAGAAAACGGAGCTGTTCTGTCGAGAGGAAACTGTGAAATGGGGTGCACCTTATGCAGAGACATCCACTGCCGTTTGTCATTCCTGCCTGCATGGAAAAGGGTGATGCTGAGCGTGGCACCTGAGAATGAAATCAATGTACACCATGCAGTCAGCTCTATCGCTGTGTCGGGGTGGGGTACATCCCATTTGGTTTGGCATTCTCCTTTGGTAAGGGCACCACACCCGTGCCAGGCAAGGTCTTTCACTGCTTCGCTTCCCTTCCAGTGACATTACACATAAGTGGGGTGTTTCCCTGTGCAGCTGCAGCTTTTTGGGCGCCTGGGACCAGTTCCCAGAGCAGTCTGGTCGTCGGTGCTTGCTCAGTGACCTCCATGGCGAGTGGAGGGTTAATGTCACACTGGGATATTGTGTGACTGTGATGCTGATAATGAAACCAGCACTAAGCATGATGCTATTTCTCGAAGTGTTGCTTGACTCTGAAGGCCCTCTGTCTTCAAAATTAAGTAGGTCAATCTCATAATTAAAATACAGCAGGATTGACAATGAGATTGGGGGTTGGTGGTTATATTGGGCAGCTCTGCTGAGACATTAATTAGTACAGTGTCCCTTTTTATGCATGTTGTATCAGGTCCAAAATCCCATCTGAATTGTGCTCAAAGGTCTTCTAAATCAGAGGCTTTTGTTTTCAAGTTGCATTTCAGAAGGTAACAAAAGCCAGGTAGTTATTCTTCAAACATAGCCTGCATTGAGCCAGAGCCACCATAATCAGAACACAGTTCCAGTGATTGCCTGGGGAGACAGAGCCAAATTAAAGGTTAGGAAAATCACAGCCAGTGCTGTCAACTTTCCCTCCAGCTCCTCCTCAAGGCCAGGGAGTCTCTTGGTCCTCTGCATGCTGCAGCGGGGTCTAGTCCCCGGATGTGCTGGGGTGGACAGTAGGGCCTGTCCCTGACCTGCCCTTGGCTGGCCCTGCTCCCTCTGGGGCAGCCACAGGCCAGGGCACTGCCACAGCCAGTCAGCATTCCCTGCTGGGCTGGGCAAGGACAGGTGGTACCTGTGGTGCCATTTTTGTGGACGGCTGCTTCACCTCATGGAAAGCAGAGAGTAGTCCATGCAGCAATAAGGGTTATAGGAGGGAAGAGGGCTAATGTGCAAAGGAAGGATGTGAAAGGGAGACAGTCTTCTTCTGTGTTAAGTACTTGGTAAACAGGTAAACCTCAAAAGAAGACATTTCTACGCATAGAATCATAGAATGGTTTGGGTTGGAAGGGATCTTAAATGTCACCTAGTCCAAGCCCCCACCATGAGCAGAGTCATCTTCTACTAGATCAGGTTGCTCAGAACCCCATCCAACCTGATCTTGAATGCTTCCACAGATGGAGTTCTCACCCCTTCTCTGGGCAGCCTGTGTCAGTGTCTGACCACTCTCATTATAAAAAATTTCTCCTTTAAATCAGCTCTGCTTCCCTTGTTCTATTGCAACAGGCCCTACTGAAAAATCCCTCCCCACCTTTCTTGTAAGCTTCCTTTAGGCACTGGAAGGGGCTCTAAGGTCTCCCCAGAGCCCTCTCTTCTCCAGGCTAAATGACCCCAGCTCTTGCAGCCTGTGTCCAGAACAGAGGGGCTCCAGCCCTCGGAGCATCTCCATGGCCTCCTCTGGACTCGCTCCAGCAGCTCCTCATCCTCAGCATTTCTCTTCATGCTGAGAACCTCAGAGCTGAATATCTTCGACTGTTTTTTGCCACAGTTGCAATTAGAATTTCTAAAAGATTTTGAGAAGGTCCCAGACCTCTTTAAAAAGTGAGCTTGCCATGCATTAAACAGGACGGTTGTCATGTTGGCATTTAGATGAAGCATTTGGAGGAGACGTTTGGATTTTCAGGGGAGTGAGGCCACTGGAGGAATCCCACAGGGATCCACATTAATGGTGGACTGTTCAAAATGTTACCCCCGTGATAGAGGAAGCAAATGGGCAGGGACTAAGGCCAGGTTTGAGGATTACACTGAGCAGTAAAAATTAAAAGGTAATCACAAAGAAATGCTGAAGCATCTTAAAATATTTAGTGGTTGGGAGGTGGAACCGCAGATGAATTTCAGTAGTATAAAATGAGAGGGCCCTGATAACCTCTGTACATTGCCCTTGCAGCCCTTCAAAGACAGATTGAATTGGTGTTTGAAATGGCGATATCCTGAAAGCCTGCGGGAATACTTCATAGCTTCTTAGGCTGAAGTGAACTCTTTCCTCTTCAAAACATCTTGCTGTCCCGCATCAAACACCATCCTTCGGGATAGACTCCAACCACCCTGGCCCTGGCCCCTGCCTCAGAACTGCTTTACTCAGAGCAGAGGCAAAACAGGGAGGACACTTCCAGCCTACCAGCACTGGCTCCAGGCACTGCATCAGAGCCCACTGCCTGCTGTAGGGACACGTCACATCCCCGACACAAGTGGGTGGCTCAAAGATCCAAAGCCAACCCACAGAGCCTTGTAAATCCTGCTCTTTCCAGACAGGGTGACTGGGTCCCTGACATCCAACAAGGGAGTCTGGTCTCTGATGTCCATGGCCTGCTCTCATCACCAGCTACTTTCATGCAAGGGCTACTCTAAGGCAGTCCCTGAGCAGGAGATGGAGGTTCCATGGCACCACACCACTGCCATGCCTGGCACTTGCAGGTAGCCTCTCTGCTGCATGGGCTGCCCAGTCAGTGCCTTGTTTCACTGTCCAATGTCCCTGACAGCTCTCTGCCCTAAGCCAGGGAGATACAGGCTTATACCTAAAAGCCTACTGCAACATCGCACAGGTTTCCCCTCCTTCCTCGCCACCTGGCTCTGCATGTGTCCTTGTGGAGCACTGCACAGAGTTGCAGGCAGGTCCAGCACTGCGCTGAGCAGAGGTGTGTGGCAGAGCCAGGATGGTTGGCAGCCATGTACTCTCTCCTTTCTCTGGGAACTTCACCTGTGCTCCCAGATTACAGAAACAGCTGTGCAATCAGTGCAAGCGAACAAAGAGAGCAGATCCCAGCATCAGCGATGTGTATGGTAAATTATTTTGGCCCTGTCAGAAGCAATCCCAGGGAGGATGTATCAGGGGAAAGGCACCACTACAGTCCTTAAGGTGGAGGGAGGAGGCTGGAAACCAAATTAGCATCCCCCAGTCTTGCACTGAGAGGAGCAACCAGCCCTGTGGTCCACGTGGGCCAGGCCAACACAGGCTCAAGTCCTACCCCAGACACAGAACAGACCATTCCAGTCTCTGCAGCAGCCATGCTGCATGCTTGACAGCTGCCAGGCATTTAAAAAGAAGCTGTCAGCACATCCCCCTCAGTTTCATAGTTTCTAGGCTACACAACCCAGGCTAATTTAGGCTTTCACCATAAGCTGCTTTTCCCAAAACTCCCTCTTAAGGATTCTGTACTGGGTTTGTGTGGCAAGGTTTTAGTAGGGGGGCGGGGGGGGGGGGGCGTTACAGGGATGGATTCTGTGAGAAGCTTCTAGAAGTGTCCCATGTCTGAGAGAGCCAATGCCAACCAACCCCAAGATGAATCCGCCACTGTAGCAGCCAGAGAGAGGAGTGAGGGTATGTAAGAGCAACAGCCCTGAAGCCCCCCCAGGTCAGCGCAGAAAGAGTGGGAGGAGATGCTCCAAATGCCAGAACTGGGATGCCCCGGCAGTCCCTGGGGCAGTTCATGGTGAGGCAGATGTGCCCCTGCAGCCCATGAGGGTCCAGGGGTAGAAGAGACCCACCTACAGCCCCTGGAGGTCTATGTGGGAGCAGAGACCACCTTTAACCCATGGAGGAGGCTGTGCAAGAGCAGAGGAAAAGTGTGAGGACCTTCCCCCCTCAGGAGGAAGGAGCAGCAGAGATAAGGTGTGATGAATTGACCCCATTCACTGTCCCCTGCACCACTGAGGGGGAGGAGGGAGAGAATTCAGGAGTGAAGTTAAGCCTGGGAAGGAGGGAGGGGTGTTGGGAAGATTTTAAGATTTGGGTTTATTTCTCATTACCCTACTTGATTTGATTGGTAATAAATTAAACTAATTTACCCAAATTCAGTCTGTCTTGCCCATGACAATAATTGGTGAGTGAGCTCTCCTTGTCCTTACTGCAACCCATGAGCGTTTCATCATATCTTGCCTCCCCCGCCCAGTCGATGGGGCAGCTTTGATGGGCACCCGGTGTCCAGCCAGGGTCACCCCAGCACAGACTCCCAGGTGAATTTTCTCCCTCCCTGAAGCCCAAGCCCCTGGCTGGACACCAAACCCCAGAAGAGATACCAGCACTACCAGGCAGAATATCAGGCATTAGAAGCAGACCAGGTTTCTGGCAGGCTGTGTGCCCATTACAGAGGTGTGTGACACTTCCTTTTGCATGGCAGCTGGTCACTGCAGAGCAGCATTCACTTTGGGGTGCAGTGTTTGCCCAGTGCTCCTCATTGTCTTGCTGATGGGTGTTAGTTTTTCTGCCCCACATTCAGTGCTTTGTGCATTTATCTGAGCAATAACAAATAAACTTCTTCCCCAGGAGTGGGCTTTGATATTGCCGCTCAGGAACTTCTATCAGTTGTGTGTTCACTAACCATGACAATAATGGATATTTTTGCTACTGATAAACCTGCTAGATCCCTTTTCAGCTTCACCAGACTGAAAAGGTACAGCTTTGCTGCTTTCATGTGGTGTAAATGATCTGGGAAAGGGCTGAGTGGTAACACTGTTATCGATAGAGTGACACACAGGAAACCTACATTTCAAACACCAGATGGTGTCTAGTTGTCCCGTTTTAAAAGGGTATAAAGAAATGATCAGCTGTGAAGGATGACCAGAGTCTACCGTGTCACAGATGGTGCAGTGCAGATACACAGCAAACTGTTATTAACTGTTTCTTACAATAGAAACTAGGAAGTGCCAGAAGAAATAATTGGGCATCTGGTCTAACTGCAACAGAATAAATTACTTTTCACATTGCACATAATTACATGGCAGAACTCTTGACTTCACAATACCCTGTGATAATAAAAAATATAAATGTCAGTTCTTAAGCGTACTGAATTCTCAAAATCCAATTTCGCAGCGGATGGTAAAAAAAAAGCCATCACAAAATAAACACAAAAGGAGGATCAGGAAGTATTAATGATTAGTGGACATTAATGATTAGCAGAGTGACTCTCAACATTTTATAAAGTTCATAAAGTCTCAAAGTGCTCATATCCGCAGCCTGGTCATGGGGCTGAGACCATTCCTAGGGCAACTGAGGACTTTCTTGTAGCAGCTTTATAGGAAATATCTGTGATTTGCTGTACCTTTGCCCTCCATTATTATTATCGCAGGGAATCAATGAATTAATTCCACCTCCATGGGGGAGAAACAGGATACAGAAGCCAGCATATGCACATGGCTGAGTAGACAGGAATGAACCCTCACAAAAACCCTGGGTGTTTTCTTCCCGTGAACATGGTGACAGTTGATGTGGAGCAGCAGCCACAGCAACCCTGGTGAGAAGACATGGTAGACAGGCATGGGACTGGTTGGGAGACAGGGTCTGGCGGTGCCAGGGCAGGTCTGGCATGTGCACTCTCCCCAGCCCTCCTTTAGACCAACCAGCAGCAAACTGAAGGACAAAAGGCCACCTGAGCCAGGGCAGCAGCTGCCAGCTGCTTCCATAGGCACAACCAGGTCACAGCTGGCCACGGGAGGCTCTGCAGCAGGAAAAGGGAACAGCCAGGATTTCAACTGGGACAGCACCGTTCTGCCACTCTCTAGGGGCAGACACAGGCAGAATTGGACCCATGTAGACTTGCTGTGTCAGAGAGAAGAATGGAGGACACAGAGATTTGCACAGACATTCCATAAACTTGCTGGTTTGGGGAAAATAATTCCATGAGTGTTGTGTCTCGTGAGAGGAACAGTAACAGAGGTCCAGGACCCAGCTATTGCAGGCCACATCATGTTAATTCCTTTCATAAATCTGTGAATGCCATCTCACGCTAGTTAAAAGCTGACTAAAGTTCAGATTAGGGACAAAAAATCCACGCATGCTTTGTGGGTTTCATTTAATCAATAATATTCATACAGTACAAAGTATGGGGCAGATTCTGCACAGGCATATCATCAATCTAACCTTTCCCAGCTCCAGAGTACCATAGACATAAACACAGAGGTCAGTTCCAGAGGTGCTGGAAGTCCTTGCCAGTGTATTCAGTACTGGGCAGAGGAAGATGACAGTAGGGTGGTGTGATGCAGATACAGGAGACTCCTGCACCATGGTCAGGACATTCCCTTACTGCCAGCACTTCTCCAAGAACCTCACATTTGCTTGGGGCAGGCTGGGACTCTTGTGGCCTGCAGCCCAGGCTGCACAGGTGAGGATGGGATCTCAAGCCCACTGCTGGATTTCCCCACTGAATTCCAAGTACAAGGTACCGCACGACATATAATACAATTTAGATGTTTTAGTTCCTGGTTTGTGATTGCAAATTGAATTTTGCCCAGCCAAAACCCCAGACACTCAAATGATAATTAAATGTGTATGGAAAGTTTGCTCTCTCAGTATTTATTATTAATAGACTGAACCCACAAATACAGATGTGTGTCCCCTTCTCCCAAAGCCGACCATGCTTCTCCCTGTGCACAGTTGCTGGGCTCACAGAATTGTCCTGAGTGGCACAAAATGTCCTTCCCTGTGTCCAGCACAACTGATCCAGGGTGTGTGAAGCCCGGGAATGCCACTCAGCAAACAGTGGTTGCCCAGGGTGGTCAGACACAAAATTTCCCAATCACAACATGATTCTCCTCCTGTTTGAGGAACAGGGCTACAGCCTGGAGTCTGTCCTGTCCTAGGGAAAGGACACAGAAACCAAACCCCTTGGAAGGGGCTTTTGGGGGCGCAGAATAAACTGTCCCACAGTGCTAATGGACACCTGTTTCTGCTGTCAAAAAAACATCATTACCCACTGATACCTAAAACTGACAGTACTGAGCTTTCCAAATAACATCTTTTAAAAGTTGTCACATCCTCTTTATCTGAACACTCCTGTGCAGGCCAGAGCAATGCTGGGCATGCCAGGGATCCTTAGTTGGTAGCAAAGGCAGGCCACGGAGCAGTTAACATTAATACCAACAGCTAGCTCTGCATTAACCACGTGGTTCTCAGAGTGACCAAGTGAGAATGGGTGTTGCAGAGAAGAAACAACTGGCAATCTGTTCCTGTGAAACCTCTTGCAGTCACAGTCTTGCAGTTGCTAGGTCTGCTCTTGGCTTTCTTGACGTTCCCTATCTAGCATGCAGATAGATGGAGAAGGAGCCTTCCAACAGGATTCTACCAGGAAAGCAATAGCTGGCTCACCCTGCACCCCACCATTGTAGACTGCAGCAGCAATGAAGTTCAGCACGGGAAGGGGGCAGGCTTGAACTTGGCTGGAACTTGTCCCTTGCACAAAGACACTGCAGATTAAATCCTTCCTACAAGTACCCTGGTCTTCCACAGCTCTCCCCAAAGCACAGACTGATTCTCCTATATCTAGGAAAGACCTCCTGAAGTAACCAGAAAAGACTTTTAGGAGCCCCAGTGCATTGAACTATGCATGTATGTGCCCACATCTGCACACATGCAAGCACTGATGTACCTTTGCTGTGGGCTGACCTCATCCAGAGCATGGTCTAAGCTGCCATTTGGCTCCAGCTGTGCTACATGACCAGGACATTGCGGGCTGCAGCCAAGGACATCAGCTGGGCAGGAAGGAGTCTCAGGAGCCCCCAGGTCTGCCCAAAGCCACAGCTAGGCTGAGCCACCTTAGCAACCCCTTGGAACCATAGATTCCCACCAAGATTCTCTTTCCAGTCTGCGTTGTTCACAGAAAGTAGTAAATTACTTCTGCGAGGCAACAGAGGATGGTTTGGGTTCGTTTTCTTATTTCCCTACCACTTCACTAGCCCAGTGCTGCCTCTCCTGGGAATGGGACACAGCCCATGCCTGTGCCTTCATGTGCGCATGGAGCAGCACCCCGGAGGGGCCAGAGCACCCCCCAGCTGCAGAGGAGCTGTGGGACTATGCTGCGGCACCAGATCTCATGTCGGCAGCTGTCAGTGCCCAGCAGTCGTGACACCAGTGAGCCGATGGTGCTCACTAGCTGTGACCATGGCTCCACGGCGCAGGACACGTGCCTAACTGTGGAGCCTCCCGTGCGAGGAGAGCGGCTGTTGGGACCTACTGGGAGTCCAGCACGGGGAGAGTGGGAGCTGGAAGTTACTGGGGGTGCAGCATGCAGCGGGGCACTGGGGGTTAATGGAGAACGAGACCGAGAACGGCGCTAGAGGCTCCCGGGGTCCAGCACGGGGTGCGGTCGCTACTGGAGGGTTTGGGGAGGCACCCCGGGGGGCGCTGCTGGTGATTTGGAGGTACGGCTCGGGGGGCAGGCCCCGGGGCATGGCTGGGAGGCGGTGCCGGAGTCGCTGCGGTGCCGCTCGGGGGCGGGCCGGGCCAGGCGGCCGTTCCGCCCCCCCGGCGCTGCGGCCGGGGCTCGGCCCCGCTCCGTCCCGCGGCGCAGGGAGCCGGGCAGGTGCCAGGGCTGCTGCCCGGCCCGGCCGCAGTCCCCACCGCCATGGCCCGCGTCTCGGCGCTGCTCAGCCCCGTCCTGGTTCTCTTCGGCTGCGACCTCTGCCTCGTGCGAGCCAGTAAGTGCGGCCGGGCCGGGAGGGCACAGGGACCACGCGTCGCTGCGGACCTGGCGGCCCCGGGTGGGGAAAGCCTGCTGGGCGCCCGCCCCTGCCGTGGGCTACGGCCCTCCCGGACTCTCGCGCCGGCCTTTCCCCCAGTCCCCGGCGTGGCCTTGGCTGAGGACCCCGGGCACCCCTCGGGCACTCCCGTGACGCCGTGGTCCCTGAGTCCCCCGTGCCTTCGGCCGTGTCGTGTCCCCTCCCCGCGGGACGGCTGCGGCCGTGCTGCTCTTCCCGGGGGCTCCCGCCGCGGGCGCTTCGTGCCCCGCGGAGCGCGGCCCCGCGTCCCATCCTGCCCCGAGGGAGCTCCTGCTCCGGGAGGAGACGCTCCGGGCTGCGGCGGGCTGCGGTCGGCCCCGCCTGACAGGGATCCTGTCCCTTCCTGCCGGTGTTCGCCGGGACACCGAGCTCAGTGCACCCGGGGCACCGCTGTCCTTGTGTCCCTTGACTCGCCGAAATGACTCGCTGTCAGCAACCGCCTCCTGCTGTCAGTTTGCCCCTCGTCAGGTTACTGAGATATTAAATCGAATTGCGAGTGCCAGACGTGTTCTGCTACATTCTGCTGTGTTTTCCGTCTCCTTGCAAAATACGTGCTGACGGATTCAGGAAGAGATGCAGTCAGGGGTGTTAAAAAGGGGCCACTTATTTTTAGATGTGCAGTCTGGTGCTTACTCCCTGCTGCAGCAGTAAGTTGAGCAAACATCTGGGTGCCCTTGAGCAGTAGCCCCAAGGGCACGGACCGAGGGGCAGGGGTAGTCCCCTCTCCGTGTCACAGCAGGATGGGGAGGATGCCGGTGGAGCTGTGCCCCGTTCCTCTGCAGCACCACATCTGCCAGTATCCCTCATCAGGAGTATCTCTCCAGCCCTTTTGCTAACCCATGGAGCTGGGCTGTGTGGCAGATCTGGTCCCGTGCCCAGCTGCCGACTGACCGTCCCTCCCACTGCCCACCGGCCATCCCTCCCACTACCCTCTAGCCACCCCTCCCGGTGCCCAAATGCAGGCTGCAGTACTGTGGCTTCTGCACACAGCCCAGGTCTTTCCACCCCTTAATCAGGCCCAGAAGGAGCACACTGCTGTACAGGCAGGACAAAACCTGCATCAGGCTTTAAGTAAGTGACTGTGCTTTCTGTGGAATGCCCCTTTTGTAATACAGCTTTAATAGAAAGTGAAGCGGGACAACTTCTAAAAATGATGCAGAATCATTAGTGGTTAATGCACTGAGCAAGGCTAAACAGTGGCACACTTTTCCCGGAGAGCCCAGCAGCATCTTGGCTTTATAGCCAGAATGTGGTTATCAGAGAGCATGTTTTTTTCAAGCCCTTGCATTCACAGATCTTTATGGCAACAGCTCTGGCATGAAGCTGCTCTGACCTCAGCTGCAGAGCTGGCTGGATGATGTTAGGTGCCACATGGGGACCATACACAAAACTTTGTCCTTTGGAGGTCTTGTAACAGCTTTCAGTGAGGTCTCATCTTGCATATCGTAGAATCCTGGAATGGTTTGGGTTGGAAAGGACCTTAAAGACTGTCTAATTCCACCCTCTCTGCCGTGAGCAAGGACACCTTCCACCAGACCAGGTTGTTCCAAGCCCCATCCAACCTGGCCTTCCAGGTCAGGGGCAGCCATAGCTTCTATGGGCAACCTGTGCCAGGGCCGCACCACCCTCACAGGCAAGTCTTTCTTCCCCATACCCCATCTCACCCTGCCCTCTCTCAGTGTGAAGCCGTTCCCCTTTGTCCTGTCCCCCCAGGTCCTTGTCCAAAGTTCCTCTCCAAGTCTCTTGGAATCTTTAGGCACTGGAAGGAGCTCTGAGGTCTCCCCAGAGCCTTCTCTCCAGGCTGAACAACTACAGCTCTCCCAGCCTGGCTGCAGAGCAGAGGTCATTTGGATTAAGCATTGCCCCATGTATCTAGGCTTAACTTCTCAGAATTTTTGACTTCTGAGGCTTCCTGTTTTGTCTTTTCCTACCAGGAGTGCAGATCCCTTGTGCTCAGAAACGTATTTTCTGTAGTTCGCTCAGTCTCAGACTGACGAAGGAACACCGGTTTTTCCACCGCAGAACTGCAGCCTGGACACCAGGTCTCCTGTCATACAGATTCAGGGCTGCTGGCCTGGAGGCTGCACCAGATGTGTTTGGGATGCATGAGGTCTGGCACACTGAGCCATGTGCGCTGTGGCTCTGCTGTGCCCCTGGTCCTCTCGCCCTCCTGCTGCCAGAGAGTGATGTCCCTGCACAGGGCCTGTGCAAGCTCTGGCTAAGTACAGCTGGAGCAGTTCTGTCAGCCCCAGGTGGACCCAGCAGCGTGGGTTTTGGATCAGTGCAGTGCCTTTGTTCTCAAATAATCGAGTGACAGTTCAAGGGCCGTGTCTCAGCATCCCCAGCCTAAAAACCTGGGCTGGGCCAGGCTGGGCTCCCTGCAGAAGCCTAGAAAATTCTTGTGCAGAGCTGGGAGCCTGCTACAAGCTGCATCCACAAACTTTTGTGTCACAGAGATGTCAGACCCTGTCTTTAGTTTCCTTACATACACTTAAAGGTTGGGAGTCCAGTTGCCCCCATTGCACACATTCAGAACTTTTTAAATTCTGTTAGATGTAACAAGCCACCTAATTTATTGCTGTAGATGTATCCTGTGGAGCACCGTGTTCTGTTCTTGTCCTGAGGCCAGCTGGCAGGGTCTGGTCACATCCGTAGTATTAAGCTCACAAGTTCCAAAGCGGGGGGCACATCAGTGCTACCTGCCAGGAATGGTTTCTGGCTTGTGCTAGCTTCCAGGCCGTGCCCAAGAGTGGTTTGGGCTCATGCTGGCTGGTGTAAACCAGATCAGTTCTCGGATCAATCTCCACCACTAGATTCTTGGGCTGTTCTGACCCCACTATGTTTGCTAGCACAGTGGTGCCAAAGGACAACTTATGTTCTTATGCCTGAAGGCCAGCAGAACTATGCAACCCCTCATACTCCCACACTTGGAAATGCCTGTGCTTGGTATAGCACGAGGGAGCAGTTGCTTGCCAGCTAACAGGGTGCTGCCACAGCTGGGCTGAGCTGTGCAGCTGACCTGATACTGGCCATGGCTGGGGTGGAAAACCAGACCAGGCCCAGCTGAAAAGGACTTGGGGGTGCTGGTTGACAGCAGCTGAACATGAGCCAGCATGTGCCCAGATGGGCAAGAAGGCCAAGGGCACACAGGCTTGTGTCAGCAATACTGTGGCCAGCAGGACCAGGGCAGTGACTGTCCCCTGTGCTAGGCACCGGTGAGGCACCTCCAGTCCTGGGGATAGTTTTGGGCCCCTCACAACAAGAAAGAAAAGAAGTGTGTCCAAAGAAAGGCAATGGAGCTGGGAAAGGGCCTGGAGCACAAGTGTGATGAGTGACTGAGGTTGCTGAGGGGGTTCAGCCTGGAGAAAAGGAGGCTCAGGAAGGACCTTCTTGGTCTCTACCATTCCCTCACAGGAGGGTGGAGCTAGGCCAAGGTCAGGATCTTCTCCCAGATAACTAGTGATAGGACAACAGGAAATGGCCTCAAGTTGCATCAGTTGGAGGTTCAGATTGGATGTTAGCAACAATTTCTTCATTGAAAGAGTGGTTAAGGTTAAGCATTGGAACAGGGGGCCCAGCGCAGTGATGGAGTCACCACCCCTGGAAGTGTTGAAGAAATGACTGGACATGGCACTTTGCAATACAGTTTAGTGGGCATGGGGTTATTTGGTCAAAAATTGGAGTTGATGATCTTGGAGGTCTTTTCCAACCTTAATGATTCTATGATTCCATCTGCAGGGAGCTCAGCACCTGTGCCCACAGAGTACATACACCCTGGACAGTGGCCAGGCCTGGAGCTGTGGCTTTGGTCAGCCTGTTTTGCCAATGGTGTGTGAGAAAGCAGAGTGCACAGATACAGACATGGCTCAGGGACTCCCTCTCCTAGGCTAGTGATAAATCAGATCCCCGCTGGCAAAACTACAGAGAGGCATTCTTTGTGGGATAAAGGATGTTTGAGTGTATCTTTGAATCTTTTCCAGTTTTCCAGACTCCTGTTCTGAAAGAGAATCACAGAACCCTGTGATGTCCTTTTTTGTGTTGTCTCCAGTGACCCTCTCTCCTGATGATGTGTCAAACTTCAGGAGACACACTCAGTCCCACGGTCTCTCTGAGAACAATTTTTCATGTTTTCTGGTCCCTCCTGTCTGTTTAAATTGCCCTTGGCAGACCACAATCCTGAATTTCTCAGAGTGGGAACCACACCCTTCTCCTGGTTTGATCTGGAGCTGGGTATTTCTGGATGTGAATGAATGCACTTAAATAGCTGGCCTGCAGAAAACACCTTTCCTTGTCACTCTAACTGGGGTTGTTGGTGTCACAGCTGACCTTTCTCTTGTTCTCAGGTGCCCTCTGGGGCACCTTTTCTATCTGTATAAATCACAGCACTGACTTTGTGCTACACGGGCAGCTTGTAGAAGGACACTGACTTGTTTACGGGAGTGAGGACACACGAACAGCAGCCGCAGTGTCTTTCATGTGCTGCTGTATCTAATTTCAAGACAAAATTTGGCTTTGTGTGCAGGACTGTGTAGGATCCTGCCGTGCTCTTAGTGCTGTGAAATCTCAAAAGTGGTGATGGTCAGTCAGGGGTGCCTGGTCAGCTTTGTGCAGAACAGCAATGTCTGAGTGTTGCTGCCAGCTTTGCAGCCAGTGGCACTGCACTGCTGGGACAGCCAGCTCTGCCTTCAGCATTGGCCTTTCCTCCACACCCTGGAGCAAGGAGTAATGCCAGGCAGGGGAAATGGCCAGATTGAGTTGCAGAGTGTGTTTATTCCAAGCAGCCCCATTTTTCTGTCACAGTTGGTATATCATTGCTGTGTCTGGGCTGCTTCCTACGCAGTTCTGGGTGGTGTGCCAGGATTCGTGATGTGCCCATCCACAGGGCAGTCCCAGAACTCTGTGCCTGCACACTCCTCACACACCCAGTGGGCAGCTGCCTGCCAGGCCAGGGAGCACCATGCTATGCATGTGTTGCTGCTGGCAGGGCTCAGCCTCATGCACCTGCTGTGCCACTCCTCTCCTGGGGACAGATTCACCAGGGAAGCTGCTCCTTGTAGCCCTGGCCAACATGTTACCACAAGCAGGTGTTGGAGAGGCTCCATGGTGGTGTGCAGGGATGAGTGCCGGTTCTAAGACATCTTCTTTTGCCTCTTTTCTGTGCCTCGCCTTGCTCTGTGCCTGGCTCACCCAGACAGGCCACCGTCCCCTGTCAACGTGACTGTGACGCAGCTGAAGGCAAACTCTGCCACAGTCTCCTGGGACGTCCCAGAAGGAGACATGGTCATCGGCTATGCCATCCTACAGCAGGTATCCAGGCTCTGTCCCCAGGGGGCTGGGGACACTGATTACCAGCATGCTCCTATGTCAGCCCTTTTTCTGCAGCCTGAGGCTCCTCTGGTACCTGCCCAAGGGCACCTCTGCTGCTGAGCTGCCCTTGCCAGGGCGCCCCATCTGAGCCATCCATCCTGGTAGAAGGCAGCAGACCGCAGGCCGCACTGGGGGTAGTCTCTCCAGTGGCTTCCCTGTGATTTCTCTGGATAAAGATGTTGCTTCAGCCATGATATAACCCTTCTTTGCTTACTTGCTCCACCTGCGGAGCACTGGGTGATAGTGGCTTCTCCAGAGAGACACCTGGCCCTCAAACTGTGCAGGGATGCTGCCTAACACAGTGCTGGCCAGCCTGGCCCACCCCAGGGTGGATGGTTGCCTGGGAAGGGAGGAGTGAGGGCAGTGTGACCAGCATAGCCCTGCAGCCAGGGGCCTGTGCCTGGTGCAGCCGGGAGCAGCCTCCGGAGGGTGATGGCTCTTCCCTCTGGCAGCGGCAGGACGGGCAGATGCAGCGCTTCATCCGGGAGGTAAACACCACCAACCGTGCCTGCGTGCTGTGGGACTTGGCAGAGGATGCCGACTACATCATCCAGGTGCAGAGCATCGGCCTGTACGGGGAGAGCCAGGCCAGCAAGCGTGTCCACTTCCGCACCCTGAAGGAGACCGACCGCCTGCCTTCCAACAGCTCCAACCAAGGTGAGCTCCTTCCGGCTTGTCCAGGCACTGCTGGTGGGGCCACACCTAAAGGTCTCCCCAGCAGACAAGCAGGTATTCAGCAGCCAGTGAGGAAGGTGCTGCCCTGAGCAGCAGGCTGGGGACACACAGGGTTGTACAGGCTGCCGCTGTGGCCCTGATAATGTCCCCAAGCCCTGATTTGCAGCCCTCCTGTCCTGGGTCTTGGCTCCTATTCAGCTAGGCAGACTGTGGCCAGCACAGCTGCTGCCTGTAGGAAGCCAATACTGAATGGGCTCTCAGATCATCCAGCCTGCAGGCAACCAGAGGAGAAATGACAGAGCCCCATGGTCTTCTTTCCAACTCATATCCCTGTTGCCTTGGAGTTGCCTACATGCTGGCCCATGAGAGATAATCCAAGAGATGCCCAGAGAGGGCACAGGAGTCTGTCTCCAGCACTAAGTATGAGAGGGGGACTTGAGTATGGTAGGGCAAGCAGATGGGTGACTTTCCTCAGAACTTTTCTGTTCAGCTGAGAGCCTTCCTGACCTGCCCTGACCCCTGCATAGGGAGTGATCTCAGTGATTACTGGCATGCATTGTGCAGTCCCTATGTGAACCCAAACAAGCTGTTGGAATGACTGACTGCCTTTGTAGCAAGGATAGTTTGTCTGACACAGGAAAGCCATAGGATGTATGTCCTCTCCCCAGCCAGGATGTTATCTCACACCCATCCCTGTTTGGGGGAAGTGGGTTTCTCTCCTTTGGAGTTCCTCAGATCCTCCCATGTTGCTATGTGTGAGGGTATCTGTTGCTGGCCCTGCCTAGGATCTCTCCTCTGCAGGTGACATCACCATGGAAGGGCTGGACAAAGATCGGCAGCTGCAAACGGGCGAGATTATCATCATCGTGGCTGTGCTGCTCATGTGGGCAGGTGAGTGCCACAAGGAGCATTCTGGTGGGCTGGGGCAGAGGTGCAATCCAGGATACACAAAGAGGACGTGGCTCAAGAGAGTGCAGAGGCACACTGATGTGGGTCTGGCATCCTTTCCAGTAAGTCCACTGAGTCTCTGAAGGAAATGGAGCCAATGGGGTAAAAGGAGCAACCACAGCCACTGCTTAGCTATCATGGCCTGAAGTATGTGGAAGAACAGGAGACAATGTGGGACACAGAATTACAGGATGGGAGCATCCCACACGATGGTAACGAGAGTGTGTGTTGCTTGGGCCTTAGCTAGTGTGTCTGACATCTGATAACACTGCTGCACTGGCTGGTGCAGCTGTAAGGTAGGTGATGTGCTCTTGTACAGCATGAGTAAAGGTAGTGCTCCAGCAGACAGCAGGTTGCCCTGGAAGCACGGGAGCCTTGGATGTAAGTCAGCTCCTGACTAGTCACATGCAGCTGCTGTGAATGGGAAGTCGTTGGTCCCCTACTCCCTTCCCAGGAAAAGTGGATTTTGTAGTGGTATCTTGCAGGAATCTCTCCTTTTCCTGGCCTTGACACTTTTCTAGTGCACTGGAAGAAAATACAAGACAATGTGGCATAGGTTGGTGTGTTAAGAGTGCCAACATGGACGAGTCCGGCCCACTCCGTGTGTGCCTGCATGTTACCACACACACATACTGGAATTCGACCAGCACAGTCACAGCTGAGGGCATCGCTCCATACTCCTGTGTCCAGGGTCCCCAGGTGTGGGACATGCTGTGTGAGATGGGTGCTGTGAAACCATGGCAGAGTGACTGACTCCACAGCCAGTTTGCACAGACAAAGCCAAGGGCTGGTTTTTGTGAGGGTCACAAGCACCAGCCCAGTAACTTTAGTGCCTTGCTGGAGATACTCCAAAACCCAGCCAGCTGCTCACTGACCTCACTGTCCCTCTCCAAGTGCCTGAGCATCTGCCCTTGATGAGCACTGAGCATGTCCCATGTGCCCGAGTGGCCTCGGCCACTTCCATGCTTGTCTGCCCGAGGAGACTGGCCCAGCCCCACGTGCAGAGGTGCCTTGGGTGGTGCAGGCTGATACAAGAGGGGTGTGGGTGTGCAGCACCCAGGGGAGCCCTGGGTGCCACTGCTCTGCAGCTGGGATGCTGTAGGGAGGGGAGGCAGGCACGGCCAGTGCGAGGGAGTCCTTCATCCCATCTGTCTTTCGGCAGCGGTGATTGCCCTGTTCTGCAGACAGTATGACATCATCAAGGATAACGACTCCAACAACAACAAGGAGAAGACAAAGCCATCCTCAGAGCACAGCACACCAGAGCGACCAAGCGGAGGGCTGCTGCGGAGCAAGGTGAGTGGGGAGGGCTGGCAGGAGGGGTGGCATGTGATGTCTGCTGGGGCTTGCGGCCTCCACAGGTTCTGAATCTCTCCAGAAACAGAAACACCCCAGCTTACGCTCTCACCCTAAAGACTAAGGGGTTTTAGGGTGCAGTGAGTCCTGGTCTCTCTGGGGCACTGTGTGTGCCCCATGGGTGATTGCAGGAGAAACACTGGAAGAGACGACAGGTTATGTCAGCTGGGATGGCTCTTGCCCGCTCTGTTCTCTTGCTGTAACAGACCCTTCACCATGCACCTCCAAGGCTGCACCTCTCTGCACCAATGGACTGGTCTGGCTCCTGACTGTTCAGGCAGGAGTGGGCAGGCTGGGCAGCTGTTCCTGTGGTTCCTGCGCTGGTCTGTCACTGCTTGCTTTCTGCCTTCACCACAGTTTACTCCAGGTTGTCACCACATGAGTCATTCCAGAGCCCCTTCCCCACCCTGATGGAGATGTGCCAGGCTGTGGATGGGAAGGGAGGAGTACCTTCATCTGGCTGTTCCCTCAGCACCTGACACTTCTCCCTTTGTTACCTGCCAAAGACAGGGATTTATAGCCCTGATGCTCTAATGGGACTGTGCATTAGGTTTTTGCTTGTGTCTCATCTGCCACCTCTGTCAACGGTGGGAACTCCCCTCAATGTGTTGCCTGACTGCCCCATTGATACCACACCTTGGTTTCCAGCGGATGTCAGGAGCAGAACCTTCCTGTTGGGACTTCAAGGCCCCAGTTCTCTTCCTCCAGATTTTCCAGCTTCTTGATTACTCCTTGCCGGAGATCCCTCCTCTTGGATCCCTACTGCAAACTGACCCTGTTCTGCTGAGTTCTGCTGGTCTTGGTGCCTGCTGTGGGCTTGGGGGGCTCTGCCAAGGGGTCTGATCCCAGGGACACAGCAAAGCAGGGCCTTAAAGCAGATTTTTCTCTCATAGAAGAAATCTCCTTCGGTCAATATCATCGAGGTGTAAGTGCAGCACCAGCTCTGCGTCTGGGGTCCTGGGTGTCCTGCTAGAGCCAAAGCAGGCCTTGGAAGAAGAGGCAGCACCAGGAGCCCAGCCTGGAACTCAGCATGCAATGATCCACGTATCAGAACTCCCACTTTCCCGATGGCACCTGTCTGGGGATGTGCATGGAGCCAGCTCCCAGCTGTGCATGCAGAGCATGGCCCTGCCCACCCTGCACGCCTGGCGCCGCTCCCTTGCCACTGCGGAGCACAAAGCTGAGAGCGGGTGGGGGGCCACACCACTGGCTGTGGGGGGAGCCGAAGGGGCAGTGCACTGGCCTGAGGGGTGGCCTCGTCCCTGTGCCCTGGCTCGGCCAAAGCCCTGGGTGCAGTCGTGTCACTGGATGCCTGCCTGGTGTCAGCCTGGGACAAACCTTGCTCTCAGCTGCCTGTCTGGGCTTGTGGGGCTGCCTGTGGAGAATGGGAGCTGCTCCCCTCTGGGCCCCAAGGCTGAGGGGATGGGGCAGTGCAGGCATTGCCCCAGTGCTGCCAGGGCAGCTGTGGCCAGGTGGCAGGAGTGTTTGTCTGGGGGGCTGGGCCCAGTCAGCACAGGGGAAGAAAAGTGGATTGCTGCTGGAGAACAGGTCTCTACTGCACCCTGTCATGGCCATGCAGGGACTTTGAAGCCTCTCTCTACTACAGAGGACGAAGACACAAATGAGGATGAGAAGTGAGTGATGGCTCAGTGCCTGGCCAGCCCGCAGAGTCTGCAGCCAGGGCAGGGATTGCTGGTGGGAGCCCCACAGAGCTGGGGGAGTGGGCAGTGCCAGGGCATGGCTGTGGCTGCACTGTATCCCCAGTAAGGGCTCAGTGCTGGCACGTTCAGGCTGTTTATGGGGAGCTGCTGAACACTCTGTGAGCAGCACAGTGCCTGTGCTGCCTGGAGAAGGCAATGTGGTGAGACCTGCAAGGTCTCAGTTGGAGGGAACAGGATGATACAAGGAGGCTGTCTGATGCCCTGGCTGCTGCTCTCCCTTCATGCTCTGCTCTGCAGCTTGCCATGTGCTGGCTCTGCAGCCCTGGACTCAAGCATCACAGGATCCAGCGTCTTCCAGGAATAAACCTCCCAATAAAAGCACTTTCAGGACTCTTCCTTCCAGGTGCTGCTCAGCTCCTGCTGTAGGACTAGGTGGGGAAGGGATGGGATAAGCGACTCCTGCGGCAGGGTCTTTTCAATAAAGGCATCCTGGCTCAAAGACAGCATTGTCTCTGCAAAGCTGCAGGTCCTGTGTCTGTGCATATGTATGTGTACCAGTAGTTTTTGAATGCATGTGTCTGGCCCTTAGGAGAAGACCTCTTCCTACCCAAGGTCACCTTGCACCCCTCTGGCCCTGGAAGGAGAGCCAGCACTGCATGCTGGGCCATGTCATGCTTCTGCACCAGTGGCAGACTGTCCCACTGAGGATGGCATCACAGCTGCATCTCTGCAGAGAGCAGAGACATGCCGGCAGCAGGGCCAAGAAGGGGACAAGACCTGACCCTGACAGGCTGCTGGCTGGAGGGGCCTGTGCTGCTTCCTGCTCAGGTGAGGAAGGGGTACCTGAGTAGTGATGGGATGCAACTGCTGCTGGGCTGTACCCTGGGCTGCAGGGAGCATGGTCGCAGCTCCAGAGAGACAAACACCTTCTTTTGCCCACTGGCTTGTTTTTTAGGGTACATTAGAAAAATTAGGGCTGCCAGGGAAATACAAGAGTAGGCACACAAGAATCAAGGGATCATACTGCAGCTGAGATAAGGAGCTAGGGAAGGCACAAAAAAATTGACAAAATGCACTGGTTGGGGCCAAATAAAAAAAGGAACACAAAGGTCTGACACTGAACGTAAAATCAGGATGTGGTGTTGAAGCAAAAAAGACTTCTCCCATGTAAAAAAACCCCAAACCCCGAGCCACCTCTTCTTTCTCAGACCATGGCAGTGCAGGGGGCAGGGAACTGCAGACGTGGGTGCTGGAAGCAGAGGGCCTGACAATGACCTGATGACTCTTAACTACAGTTACAGGTTGCTGTGTGCCCTCAGCTGAGGGAGGAAAGGCATGAGACTAGATTCAATATGCAAAACCCCAAGTGAGAAAAACAGCACACAGCTCCTGACTGACTCATGGCACCCCAAGCTTCCAAAGTGCCAGCCTTCCCATGGCACTCCAAACCTCCCCAGTGCCAGCCTTCCCATGGTACCCCAAGCCTCTGTGGTGCCAGCCTTCCCATGGCACTCCAAGCCTCTCCAGTGCCAGCCTTCTCATGGCACCTGCCTCCGGCACTTGCTGGGAGACTCGCCCTGCCACCATGGCTGCAGCCAGTGATTGCTGCTTGACTGGGCTGTCAGTGCCAGCAGCCTGAGAAGGGGAGCTGTGTGGAGATGTGACAGGAACCCAGCAGTGAGGGCCTCAGCCAGAACATAGCTGCAGGCTGTTACTTGACAGAGACACCAGATGTCCTGATGGCTGCAGTCTCCTCTGCTCTGTCTGGGGAAGGAAACCAAGTGCATGTCTTGCCTGTGCAGAGCACAGCTCGAGTGCAGCATTCACAGGTGCTCAAGACACCAGTCCAGCACAGCCTGGACAGCTCCTCCCAGGTCACAAGTGCACCCTCGGCCCCAGTGGACCTCAGCACAGGGGGAACAGCTCCCTCACAGCTTGCAGCTGAGGAAGACATGGGAGCTCCAGGCTCCATGAGCTCGGGGCACAGTGAGCACCACACACAGTGCAGCAGACAGAGTACCTTTCATGCTTGTGCATGGCACCTATCCAGCACTCAAACGTAAACAACAACAGTAAAAAACTCGGTTTATTTCTCTATAAAGGCAGAGCTTTCCTTTAAAAACCAGCTCATTTCACTCATGAGAGGGTGTGGGGCTGAACTGCAGGGGCAAGGCCTTCCTCACACACTGCTCCATGCCAAGAGCTATTGCTCCCTGAGGATGTGCACTGGCTGCATCCAGCAGGCTCAGAGCACTCAGAGTGGTCCTGTGTGGCCTGGGAGCAGGCAGAGTGAGGAGCACAGGTCCCCCAGCCTGAGCTGAGAGCAGCTGCAGCTTTAGGTGGTTCATGCAGGCAGAGAAGGACAAGGAGCAGGTGTCGCAGCCTGTGCATTCCATGGCAGCGGTGCCGGCAGCCCCCCGTGCCCAGTGCCAGGGCAGGGGCAGGCACTGGCTGGCCCAGGTGCAGGCACAGGGTGAATCCTGAGTGGCTGGTCCATTGTTGCAGAGATCTGGGTTAGCCCAGGGGAGTCTTGGGGCCAGCAGTCCTGGGGCCAGAGGTGGGGAGGTCTCCAACTCCTCCCAGCCCTGTCCAGCTGTCTGGGGAGTGCCCCAGGTGATAGCACAGGAGCTGTGCTGTAGTAGCGAGTGCTCGGGGCACAAGAGGTGTTAATTCTGAAAAGCAAGAGGGAGACATGGTGAACCGTGAGACATGAGGCTGGGAGCCCAGCACAGCCTGGGAGGGGAAGCAGACCTTCCCAGGCGAGCATCAACCCCTTCCCCCTGCAGAGGACATGTTGGGGGATGAGTCAGTGCAGCACTGAAGGAACTTACCTGCTGGGCTGTGGGCTCCCCTCCCCAGCTCCTCCATGCTGCTTTGGAAGAGAACACAGCACCTATCATATCCCAGGCATGGCCTCCTAAGAGACACTGCATGCTCCTGACCCCAACAAGGCAGGCAGCATCAGGCACTGGGAGTGCAGAAGGCCTTAAGCCCATTTGCTACCAAAATCCCTCCCCAGACCCGCCTGTCCTGAGACTGCAAAGCCACATCTCCTTCCCATCAGGAGCCCCCTGTCCAAAGGGCTGCCATTTCCTCAGGTTGCGCACACAGCTCCCATCTGTGCATGCGCTGGTTCCTGGCTGGCACTAGCTCAGCCCAGGCTCAGCCATGTGGCACTGCCAGACCCCAGCTGGCTGGCACTGCCATGCACATGGAGAACAGCCACGATGAAACAGGCCTCTCACACTGCACTTCTGCAAAGACCTGCAGATTAATAGTCCGCTGCTGGACTGGTTCCATCAGCTCCTCCCCAGCACAGGACAGACACCATCAAGCTCAGCCCACAGCCCCAGTCCACGCAGAAGTCAGCATGACCAAGCCTCCATCCTGGTCCAAGCCCCAGGGAAATCAGTCAGAGGAAGGGGACAATTCTGAGTCCCATCTGAGAGGCATGTCTGGACAGGCTGGCATCAACAAAGAGTGGCAGAAACAGAACAAGAAATATCTCTGGGTGCATCCTGGGGGTCACCATCTGTCCCCCATAGCTCCACTGCAAAAGCTGGACTGCAAGGTCTGTCCCTCCACAGCTCAGCCCTCTGTTCACTTGAGCTCTCAACTGACAGAGGCAGAGAAAGAGTGAGAGCTTGGTCCCATTCAGCTCTCCTTCATGATCCCACCATGTCCATGGCCCCAGCAGCTCCCCTTGCATGGGAGAGAGAAAAGGAAACAAGACAGGGTGCATCAGAGAGATGTCTGAAAGCAAGAAGCAGTTCACCACCTACCCAGATAAGGTTTCACCGACATTATCATCTTCCTCCTCCTCTTCCTCCTCCTGGCAAGCAAACAAACAAAAAAACTACCATGAAACCTCCCTGCATGGGCAGGTCTCTGCCAGGAGTGAGGCCAGGCTGCTCAGAGCCTGTCTGGAGCAGCAGGGCAGTCCCCAGCCCCTTCACAAGACAGTCACTCACTCCCCCAGACATGGCACAAAGGGTTCCCACAGTGGGAAAGACTTGGGAGTGCTGGACTGCCAGAACCCTCTGGGCTCAAGCTCACAGGCACACAGGGAACAGACAGACCATGGCTCATCCCCCATGCCCTCCAGCAGCAATGCCCCAAACGCAGGTGGTGAGCAGGGACTACACTGACACAGCTGCTGACACAGCACACCTCTGCCCAGGGACAGTGGTGGGTGGGCACACCTTGCAGTGGGAGGGCAGGCAGAGACCACTGTGAGCAGGCTGCACGCAGGTACAACCCCAAGCACTGCCAGGTTGGGCCTACACTGGAAGCATGAGACCAAGGACCAAGCATCCAGAGTCTCCTGGGCAGGGACATAGTGAGACTGGCAACATGGCAATGCTGCGATTGCTGTGGCCATGCAGGAGATGCTGTGCAGATGAGCAGGGCTGAGCCTTAGCCCAGGCTGGCAGGATGGTGACCCAAGGGTCCTCTTGTTTAGAGGCAGCTCTCCCCCCTAGCCATGGCACCAGATGTGTAGCACAGGTTCAGCTCCCTGTGTGACAGGGACAGCAGAACAGGGATGAGGCTGCAGCAGTGCTGCACCTGACAGCAGAGCTTCTGAAGCAAAGAGCCTGAGGAACCGCACCTGCTGTGTGAGCACAGTGCTCTTCCTCACGTCACGCTGCCATGTGTGATGGCGGCTGTTCAGGTATCAACAGGGCCCTGGGAGGGCAGGAGGAAGGAGCTGCATAAGGATCACTCTATTCCTGCCCTAATTCCAAACATCCCTGGGCACGGGCCAGACTTGCACATACTGTACCCCAAACTGGTGTCTGAAGGGAGTGCTCCCCCGGGGGGCTGGCTCATGGGGTCTGCCGGGCTCACTGCTCTCCATGACACATGAAGGGTGAAAGGGTCGATCCTGCCTAGAGCCTGGGACAGGGCAAAAGCAGCAGAGTTAGTGCCTGTAACCTGGAAAAAGGCCAGCTGGGGATGTACAGGCAGGACTGTGGGCAAAGGACAGGGAATCCCCACTGTGCTGTGGAGAGGGTGCAAACAAGGGTGAGAGAATCACTTGCTCAGGGCAAGTACCACTGGGCCCTGAGAAGGGCTACAGCTCAGCAGTGCAGAGCAGTTCAGCATGAGGAGCAGGGATGCCTCCCACCCCACCCCAGCCAGAGATGGGGCAGTGGCAGAGAACACAGCCACAGGGACAACACTCTTCCTGCCTGGTGTGTTTTACCAGCCAGGCAGCGAGCCAGCTGCCCTCCACACAGCCCAGGACAGGGTCCCACAGCAGGGACCTTGATCCCAGGGCTATGCAGAGGGATACCTTTGAGAAATTCCTCCTACCTGCACGTGTTGCTTCCCAGAGATCCAGTGCCATCTGGAAGGCCTGGGCCACGGTCAGAGTCACAGCCTGTGCCTACATACATGAAGGAGAGGGAATGTCTGCTTCCATCTGGGCCCTCAAGCCAGGACAACCCCACTGCCATGAAATCCCAGATCCCCCCACCATCCCTCGCTGCCTTTTCCTGCAGAACATACAGATGAAAGGCCAGAGCTCACTGCTGTGTCTGTCCGCTCCTGGGGGACAGCCACTCCCAAGAGAAGACCCCCAGGAGCTGGGACAGGAGACTACCCTTTGCTCACTCCCTGCCACTGCAGCGCGTGAGCATACCTGCTCCCTGGCTCCAAATCCAGCTGGGGTGCACAGAGGGAAGGGCCTTCCCTCACCAAAGGTGGAGAAGGCAGGGCCTTGTTCCCACCCTTACCTCACAGAGCCAAGAGCAGAAGGGAAGTGCTTACAATCTTCTTCTTGGGTGAGAGGAAGGCATGGCACTCCAGTGCCCCACTCTCCTGGCTCTGGGCAACATAAGCGAAGACTTTGTTCTGCAGTTTGTCTGTTGTGCAGTAGGAGATCCTGTGGAGAGGGGAGCTGTCAGGGCACTCTGGGGCCCCAGCACGGGGCTTCTGTTGCACTTCCAGCACATCAGCAAGCACTGTTGACAACCTGAGGCAGTCACCTGTCTGAGTTGGCCAGGCAGCCCAAACCCCTAGCAAGGACCTGAGACTGCTTGGCACCTGCAGCAGGTAAGAGATCACTGGATCCACAGGCATTCTCTCCTGCACCCACCCAAGTGTGCTCCGTGGTCCTCTGATGCCCAGAGCAGCCCAGTGTGTGAACTCAAGCACTGAGACAAGGGGAGCACAGAAGGGTGGGTGACTGCTTCCAAAGACACAACTGGAGGCGAGGCAGAGGGATGGTCTGACCTGGCACATCAGCTCTGGTGCTGAGACCCAAATTTTACAGCAAAGAGATCTCCTGTCTCTGTTTCCCATCTAGCCACCAGCCTGTAGCCATGCTTCCCTCACACCCAGCACCCACAAACACCCAACCCAGCCAAAGGACAGCTGGCAGCAGGAAAAATCAATATCAGTTCTCACAGCAATTGCTTTTAGGCAGCCCAAATAAGCTGCAGTTTCTGGCATCCTGCAGCCAGAAGTGTAGTCCCAGCAGTGGTGGCAGACATACAGTCCTGTCCTAACTGTGAGGCTTTCCAACCACCAGCTTCAACATCCTGCTGAATGCCAGAAGAGACAAGCAGGGCGCAAGGAGATGACGGATGGGCAGATGAACTCAAGGCCACCCAGGACCCTGCCTGCACTCAGGCCCCAGGCAGTGCTGGGAGCACAGCAGGGAGAGGGCACAGCCTCAGGGAGCCAAAGGAAGACCTAAGCTTAAAGGTACTGCTGACAGAAGGCCCAGCCCTCCCTGGCTGCCCAACGTCCCATCAGTCTCCAGTGGGCAGCTGGCTGCTGGCTGTCCCCCCATGCCATGCCCACCTGTAGATAGAGACGTTCTCCACCATTTCCTTTGTGTCTGCATCCTGCAGCGAGATGCCCCTCGGAGACACTGTCAGAATCACCTTCTGGAACTTGCGAGCTCCCACCCGTGCCTGGCAGTGGAAAGACACCAGTTATCTCTGCAAACCTGGCAAGGGTCTTCACCTCACCTCCTTGCTGGAAGGAGCCTCACACACTCTGTACAGTGTCACCCACTTGGATCCTTGCTGCAAAGGCTCCTGCAGTAGGGATGGGATAGCAGAGCCTGGAGATCAGGCATGCCCTGCACAGAACACTCTTGGAATCTCTTCACACTACTGCCATGCACACAGGAAGGGATAGATCCCACCTCCTCCAGTCCTTCACCCTCTCCTCCGTGCTGTGACAGGCACAGCTCTGTTCCCAGCTGAGTTCAAGTGTGGGAGCAGGTGGTGGGGGCTGTCCTGCAGGAAGGCAGCTTCTCCACAGCACACAGACAGAGACCAGCAGCCTCCTGCACACCACCCTACTCCTGGGAAGGGCACAATGCCTGGAGCTCAGGGCTAGGACACGGACGCTTCTGGGCATCCAGGGGCTGGGCTCTGACCCTGGAACAGCAGGGCCCCAGGGCTGGGTCTCACCGTGGCCACAATCCTGCGAATGGCAGCGGCAGCCATGTCTTCTCCTTTTGGTTTTTCTACCAGAGTCATGCCTAGATATTTCAGGGTGAAGCACATCCCCTCGAGCAGTGGCTCCTGCATATCGGCCCAGGTCTCAGGAAGCTCTGCAAAGACAAAACACCATGGAAGCCATGTGCCAGCAGCCTCACAGCTAGTGCCTGCAGGGCCACCCCACCTTGTTGAAGCTTCAGAGCTCCCCGCAGCAGTGCTGCTCCCTAATCTCAGCAGGACACTCTCCTGGCTCTGTGATACTCTCATAAGAGGAACAGAAGGAGAAGACAGTTCACCCTCAAAGCTTTAGTCCTCCAGCCCTGGACATGCAGGCTTTATCAGCACAGACAGACAGCTCCTGCATATCTGCACACAACTGAGGATGCTACAGTGCTCACTGCTGTCTGCACAAACCTTGTGTTCCTGGTTCTCATCTGTTTCGTTACAAATGAAATGTTCTCAGTGGTGCATTCATCTCACCCACCTGAGCTGCTGGCACACCTCAGAAGCAACAGCAGTAACTGCTACTCAGATCAAAAACCCCAGGTTGCCGCAGTGTAAGCAAGCGAAACCCACTGGGAGCAGCAGGCTGCCAGGGAAGGGGCAGCTTGGCCAGCACTCAGGATTCAAGCTGCAGTAACTGGGAAGCAACTGCACTTCAGAGATGCTGTGTTAAGAAAGAGCTGGGAATTGCTTCAGTATGTACTGTTCATGCTAAGCTAACACTTTTCAGGGTTATTTTCACCTCTTCCCTGGGATTAGCTCCCTGAGCATTACTGGCACACTTGCAGAAGGGTCCAACTCATAATTGGAATAACCTGAACCCACAGGGAAATCAGGAGACCTTATTTGCACAGCATATTCCTTCACAGGTGACAACTGCCAGGGAGCCTGTCTGGTATCATGCAGGCACCGGTGACCTCCACCCCAGTCAGAAGAGTCCTGTGTCACTCTGAACTCTGAGGATAGTCCATGCATGCCAGCTGCTCCAGCAAAGTCTTTGGGCAGCTGTGACTGAGAACAGCCTGACACAGCCCTCTCTTGGCACGGGGCGCCTGAGGGGTCATGAAATCATAGAGTGGTTTGGGTGGGAAAGGACCTTAAAGCTGATCCAGTTCCACCCCCTGCCATGGGCAGAGACACCTTCCACTATCACAGGTTGCTTCAAGCCCCGTCCAGCCTGGCCTCGAACACTTCCAGGGATGGGTCCGTGGGTCGGACAGCACGGACAGGCCTGGCACACTCGCTTGCAGGCCGGGGAGGGCTACGGTGCAGCCCAGCGTGTTCCAGCGCCTGCCGCGGCCGCCTGGGCCCGTCAGCCCCCGGCGCGGGCGGCCTCGGTTGATAAGTGGCGGCAGTCAGGGGAGCGGGGCAGGGAGAGCTCGGCGAGCGGTCACAGCGCCGCTGTGGCCCCGGCCCCTCCCGCCCCTCCAGCCCCTCGCCCCGAGGCTCCGCGTCCCGGCGCAGCCGCAGCCGCACCGCTCCCTTCGGAGGGCAGCGGCCGCATTCGAGACCGACCTCGCCGAGCTGCGAGCTCCCCTCCCGGAGGGATGCCCGGTCCCTGCCCTCTCCCCGCCCGGAGCGATGCCCGGCCCCTGCCCGCTCCGCTCCCGGAGCGATGCCCGGTCCCTGCCCGCTCCCCGCCCGGAGCGATGCCCTCCCGCACTCACTGCGCCGTCGGCGGAGCCCCAGGCCGTGCCGGGCGAGGCGCGGGCTCCGCAGCACGGCGCGTCCCGCTGCCCGCAGCGCCTCCATGGCGGAGCCGGAGCCGGAGCCCGAGCCGGAGCCCGAGCCCACCCCAGCCCAGCCCAGCCCTGACGCTGTCGGCGGGGGGGTCGGTCCCCGCGGGCTCGGCGCACTCGCGTCACCGCGGCGCTGGCAACGGGGTTGCGCGGCAACGGGGGTGGGCCGAGGAGGAGCCGGCGGCCGTAGCGGCAGGCTGCCGGGCTCGTGGGATCCTCCCGGCCCCGGCTTCGTTCCCGGAGTAGGGCGCGATGCAGCTGCGGCACGTGCGGACCCTGCTGGCCCCCCAGGTCGGTCTGGGCCGGCCGGGCCGGGAGGAGCGGGCCGGGCTAGGCCGGGCCGGGCCGGGCCGGGCGGGGGAGGGCCGGGGGAGCGGGCCGGGCCCTCCGGCTGTGTGTGCACGCTGAGCTGTGTGTGCCCGCAGGACGGGACGGCTCGGGTGACCTGCATGGCCTGGTCCGCCAGCAGCGCCCGGTTCGCCGTGTGCACCGCGGAGCGCGTGGTGCTGCTCTACGACGAGCAGGGCGAGCGGCGCGACAAGTTCTCCACCAAGCCGGCCGACGCCAAGGTGAGGGACCCGAGGCCGGGGGCGTCGGGGCTGCCGATCTTCCCCCGTTCACACCGACTCTCTCTGCAGTACGGCAGGAAGAGCTACGTGGTCAAAGGCATGGCCTTCTCCCCAGACTCCACTAAACTGGCCATCGGGCAGACGGACAACATTGTCTACGTGTACAGGATCGGCGAGGAGTGGTGAGTCTGTGGTGGGGTCCAGCACGCTCTGTCCCGTCCTGCTGTGGGCTCCCCGGGCCTGATCCTCTCCCTGGCACACTGCAGTGCCCATCAGCTGACTCGAAGGGAGTCATGCAGCCACGCTGTCCGTGAGGTTTCCTTGGCACAGCCCCTCTGGAGCCGTGTCAGGGCATGCAGCCAGATGGCTGTCTTCCCCTGTGTCACAGATGTGTAGCTGTGGCACACACCTGTCCCATTGCAGCTTCATTTGCTGGCGTGAGTTGTGCTAAAGACACAGAAACGCAGATCACCAGAATTTTGGAAGCTCAAAAGTTTGGGTTCTTTTTGATGTTTTGCCTAAAGTTGTGATACACAAGCAGCATGCAAAACTTCAGCAGCTTGTGTTGGCAGTACCAAAGCAGACTGCATACAAGCGGTGGAGTGACCAGAATGGGCAGTATTGCCAGCCTTGCTGATAGTAATTTTTGTCTACGTTTTTCTGCAGGGGTGACAAGAAGGTGATATGCAACAAGTTCATCCAAACGGTGAGACCCAGACTCCTGTTTGACTCCATTTTCTCCAGCATATGTAGGAAAAGACAAACTTGGCCAAACTGTACTTGATCTCCAAAAGATGCAGGTAGATCCTAAGAGAATCTCTACATTCTGAGGCATGTATTGCTCACCAAGCTTCAGAGGCTTCCTAATTCCTGGGTGCAACACCATAGTTAATTGTTGAACTATCAGTGCAGTCAGTTACAAAACTTTGGGGACTACTTTAGGCATCAGTGGACAGAATATTTTAGGGGAACTGAAAGGGAAAACCGGGAAAGACTCAGCATCCAACTGTTTTTCACAGGTTAGCAACTCTAAACCCCAAGAGTCCTTTTTAAATAAAATGTAAAGCGTACAGAATTCAAACTGTGCAGTTTCCACATGTTCAAGGACCTCAGGTTTGTGATTTCAATCAAATTTGCTCCTTGACCACCTTCATGTTCTGCTGCTCTGGCTCTGCCTGCCTCTGTTAGAGAGCAGTCTGCCCAGTTCGTGTGCCAAGGGTTGCCCCGAGGTCGGTCTGGAGAAGGCAAAGGTGTTATGAATTCCTTGCACAGAAAGCCGTCTTAGTAGTACACTGACTACTTTTATGTTCAGAGGCAAAAGTCCAGCAGCTGCCTAAGGCTTTCCAGGCAAGTGCCACCACACCAAGACACCCACATTCTTCGTGTCACCAAGGAAGTTCTCTGTTAGGTAGCAGGAATCCTCCTTCTTGTCCAGATCCCCAGGAACATAAGAGCTGCTCCTGGTGGAATTGCTGGCATTTCTGTGTCAGGCTTTCTCAAGCTGTCTCTCAGGAGAAGGGCAACCTCAGCCTGTGGGTTGAAAGCCTACATCTTGGAGTTGAGTCATGGCCCACCACTGTGTCCGCTTTTAGGGTGGCTCAGGAGGCCCCCCGGCCTCTCTGAGTGCTCTCTTCTGGCTGTGGGAGGGGAGCTCTTGGAATTCTGTGGCTCGGGCAATAAGAAAGCTGATGGTCAGCCTCTGTTTCTCTGTGGTTGAGCTTCTGCACTGATTGGTCATGACACTGGAATAGAGTGTCATGAGGAAAAGAGAGCAAGAGGGGCTTGGTGTCCTTTTGTCCCTTTCCTGAACAGGGTGGTTATCACAAGTGTGGACACCTGTATCTTCCCTGGAGAGCCCTTTCCTTGTGTACTGCTGGCTGCCTGCCCCTCTGTCTAACAGCCTGGTGGGAGCCTGCTCACCTCTCACAAGCTTGAATGCTGTGCACAGCATGCATACAAGTTTTTGTATTTTTAATGTAGCAATTCAGTGGGGTTTTTTTCTCTCGTTCTCTCATTTCTCCATGCCTTTTCTACCATTTCTAACAAAATTAATCCTTTATTTTTTCTTGTGCTATATGTGTGGGATTTTACCACTGTGTCCAGCTTTCTCCTGTTATCTACAAATTTTTCATGTGTTCAGTCAATATGAGACATCATTTATTGATCCCTTTCCCTCTCCTGCCACTAGGCATTCTTACATACCCAGTGATCATTGTGGCACTATTCAGCCCTGCTGGCAAGCCAGGCCTCCTGCTTGAGGGCTGGGACAAATGTATGCAGGTGTGACTGCTTTGCAGAAGCAGTGAGTAAATTCCCACTTGTGAGGCTTTTTCCCAAACTTTTGTTGTGTTAGACTGAAAACAAGAGTCTGCCAGATCATGAAGGAAATACACAGATTCCTGGGAAACAGTGGTAATGAAAATTGGTCTTGGTCATTGGTTGTACATCTTAATTATGAGCAGTTTGGGTACCATGGGACATTTTGTTGCCTGATTGTAGCTGTGTTTGCTGATATGAATGATCAGAGGAGGGATAGAAGGTGAAATGAGTAAATGAGGGTGTAAATGCATCTAAAGCAGCCCCAGATGCTTAAGATGGGACAGAGGAGCCAGTGAGACTGGTGCTGGTGGCACAGTGACAAACACCAGCCTTCTTACTGACTGGAATTCTACAGGGTAAATGTGAAGGACTTTCGTTAGCTCTCTTGGCCCTCTCTTACAGTTGGGTTTTGGGGTTGGCTTTATTTATCCTGATCCCACCTCAGATTTTGGGAATACCTTTGGTTTGGGTTTAGTAGTGTCTAATAACCATACTGCTTGTCAGTGAAAAAATAAAGGCTATTTCTGATTCATCAAATGAAGATCCAGCGTGCAAGTATTCTCATAGCTATTAGAGAAGCTGGCAGAGTCACATTATTTTTATCTTTTATACTTGTTGCAAAAAACCTTTTAAAACAGCCATGATTTTGTACGTTCAGCCACAGCACGTGGAAAGCCACACCCCTGTTCAGTAAGTAATGCTCTCAGAAGAGCTCCATTCTGAACACATCCGTATCACTTTGTTGCCCTTCTTTAGCTCTCCTGAGCCCATTACTTTGCTCTAGCTCACTGTTATGTAGTTTAAACTTCAGCGTGCAGGGCCTCAACCCTACTGTAAGGTCTGCCAAATGCCCTGTCTCTCCAGGCCTGAGTGGTGTCAGTGTTCATGAGCTGTCTTAGGTGGAAATGGGGCAGGCAGCTGAGTAGGATGGAGCTCTTAACCTCTTTTTTTACTTCCTCCTTGGCAGAGTGCTGTAACCTGCTTATTGTGGCCAGCGGAGAATGTCATTGTCTTTGGTCTTGCTGAAGGAAAGGTAGAGAAACTTGTTATTTGCCTGGGGGTTTTTTCCATGCTGAGTTTGCCAGGGTGTGCAAGCACGTGAGCTGTGCAGGCAAGAGCCATCAACATGTGGCTCTGAGCATGGAATAGCAACAAAGGGATTACACTGTGGACTCGAATTTTCTGGTTCCGAGCTAGTTCTTGGAGGTTCTACTGGATCACTTGGTTCTTTTCCCAAGCCTTTCTAGAAATGTGGAAGTGTGACTCCAACTTTTCCACTTCTCCAACCTCCCAGAAGGCAGTGAGCTTCCTGTGATTTCTGATGCTGGTCATGGACTGGGAAACCTCTGGGAACGTTACACTAGGGAAGATCCACCTTCTGCAGACAGAAGCAACATTGACCAGATTCTTTCTCTCAGGTTCGTTTAGCAAATACAAAGAACAACAAGTCTTCCACCATTTATGGGACAGATTCCTACGTGGTCTCGCTAGCTTCCAAGTGAGTATGGCATTGCTTTGGCTTGCCCTGCTTTGGCTTAGTGTCCTACCTGCTGCTGGCCTGGCATAGCTGGTGCCAGTATGGGAGGTTGCCAGTGTCCTTCTGCTGTCAGTTACTTGTCAAGATAATAACATCCTGTGCTCTCCGGAAGGAGTTCCTTCCTAAAGTCTGGTGTCTGGTTGTGCCACAGTGGCCTGTGCAATTTGATTGCCCCTCAGGCACAGTTCAGGATGAAAGTCTCCATGAGTTTCCTTACATACACTGATGTATTTTAATCTGTGACTTTATAAGGATCGCATTCATCAGCTTCATCTATCTAATTACAAACGTTAATCAAGTTTGAGGGCTAAAAGAAGGTAAAAATATTCCACCAGATAAAATTGTGATGGGACTGTAATTAGGAATTAGGAAAATTAGGAAAATCCCCTAGCAGTGGGATTTTTACTAAATGCTGTTGTTCTGGTGACAGATGTGTGATTTCTGGATTGTCACAGTGTCCATAGTATTTGTATTCTGTCCTTGAATCTTGGAATCATCAAGTACAAGACATTAACACTACAAATAATGGACTTAGGCATGGAGTGTTTGTCCAGATGTTTTTTTTCTACGCTGTGTTTCTTTTAGGGGTTCCCAGTGTCACAATATGCAGCCTCACTTCTGGAGCAGTTCCAGTGCAAGGGCTGTTTGATACACCTTGCTTCAAGAACTTGTGTGCAGAGTCACTATTCCACTAAAGGTCACTCAGCCTCCCTGGGTTTTAGTAATACAGAAAGTTGTTTAATGTGATTTTATGTGATAAAGATACTTAACTGGCCAGTCTCCACTCTCTGTACTTTTGTCTGCTTTGTTTTTACAGACACTGGTACAGGTACTTGATATATGTTCTTCTTGTCTTTGGGGAAGGTTCCTTTGATGAGGAACGTCAGCAGTGACTGTGGGACTGGCTCCTGTGGGCAGGGATATGAAAATAAAGGTGCAAATCTTACTGCAGCATTGCATCATCCTGTCTGTTTCTCTGCAGTGTGTCAGGGAAGGGAATCCTGTCTGGCCATGCAGATGGAACCATAGTGCGCTTCTTCTTTGATGATGAGGGCTCAGGTGAATCACAGGTATCAAAGATCCTTCTTCAATGAACAAAATTCCTGTTTGCACAGCCTGCTCCCCAGCTTGAGAGCTCTGGAAAGGGATCAGGCTGTGGAGGGAGTGCAAGGCTGGAGAGGAACTACAGGCTGTGCTTGCTAGCAGAGGTTTTGGGAAGCACTGAAGGAGGCAGAACAGTGACTAGATGCTTTGGAATACACTGAAGGTGGTGGTAAGAGGGTGGTAAGTTGCGCTTTTGTGTATGAGGCATAAGGCTGTCCAGGTGTCTGAAAAGATCTGATGTTAAGTATCCAGGAGAACAATGCTTGAATAGGTAGGGTTCCAGGGAATAGCTATTGTCATCTGCATGTGTGATGGTTCGGACCTGGCTCCCTGCCAAATGTCGGAACTCACAGTAGCAGCTCCCTTCCCCCTCCCTTCTTCCCTTAGGGCAAAGGAAAAAAAACTGTAAAAAATTAAAGAACCCAAAATCAAGCTACTTATATAAAAATATATATATTTACATATATTACAGTTATATACAGTTAAGATGCTATGTGCACAGCAAAAGGGAATCCAAACACCCCCTGAAGGGATAGGGAAAGGGGAAAAAGGGAAAAAAGGGGACAAAAAGGGACACCGAACAGATATACACAATCAAACCTGAGAACTAGCAAAATAACTAGTAAAACAAATATCACCATGTCCCTTAGAAAACCAGGATTGGCAGACATGGCCAGCACTCTCCCGGCCTCCACGTGGCAGGACAGGGGATGCTGCAGGCCTCAGCCTTAGATAAGCGAGACCAACGCAAGGACCCACTGTTCCTGAACCTTGCCGGAAGAGAAAAGAGCGAAGGCCTCTCCTCCCTTCTTATTTATACCCTGATTTACGTAAAAATCGTATAGAATACTGGGAACACTGCCACTTCCTTGGTTACAAACTGGTCACCAAGGAAGGCCTAGATGAAAACTACCACACCATGTTAAGCAGTGTGTAGTTATTCCAGTTAACTCTGAATCTCAGCCTCACACTTTGTCTTTGGACACCCAGCATTCTGCTGAACTTCCTGCTCCTCTGCCAAGAATCTCTGTGCTTCAAGTTGTGGTAAAGGGAATTCTGTTCTCAGATCTCTTCTCTCCACCTGAAGCAATTTGAGCATGACTGTTCGCTGCTGTGATATGCTGAAGGCCTATCTATGCTCAGCTATGTTGGGAGTTCAATTCCAGTTTGGTTAATGGTGTTGTTCTTCTTACTGGTATCAGGAATCTTCTCTCACAGTTATATGAATGGCATAGTTGATACATCACTCAGTTCTGGTTTCTGTCTTCCTGCAGACTGGGGCAAGCGGACAAAGCTGCCCTCAAGAACTGGGCTTTACAGAAGGGCCCATATTGGTCTCACTGGGATAGCTGAGTACAGAGGCCAGGTGGGGGCTGGGGCCATTCAGGTATTCAGGGTGTTTTTGTCTGTTGTAGGGTAAGTTGGTGGTGCATTCCTGTCCTCCTTATGCCCTCGCCTGGGCTTCCAACAGCATTGTGGCTGCAGGATGTGACAAGAAGATTGTTGCTTATGGGAAGGAAGGCAGTGTGATTCAAACATTTGACTATAGCCGGGATTTGTCGGAGAAGGAATTCACGACCGCAGCCACCAGTCCTGCTGGCCAGTCCATTGTCATTGGCAGCTATGACAGGTACCGTGTACCTGATGGGGAAGTCTCCCCTTTATAAGGCTTCTTCTGTCAGCTGTACACAGTTTACACCTCTGCTGTCTCCTTTCTCTCACAGGTTACGGGTTCTGAACTGGAGCCCACGCCGCAGTGCCTGGGAGGAAGGCAAGCCCAAAGAAATAGCTCACCTGTACACTATCACAGCTTTGGCGTGGAAGAGGGACGGCTCACGGATCTGTGCGGTTTGTACCATCAGTCATCAGCCCTGAGCCGTGAAGTCCCATACCGGGGACATCCCTGCAACCTTACATGTGCTCATGCATGGAACAAAGTGGTGTGGTGCGGGGAGGGCTTTGAGCAGGGTCATACTGTCACCTGGGGATGCAGTGCAGGTGATTTGGTCACACCATGGCCTGGACAGAGGCCAAGACCTTGTGCCAGGGAACTGCTGCAGTCAGGTGTGCAGACTGCAAAGCTGTGGAACCTCGTGGCCATTGATGTGATGGCTTGCTGGCCACAGCAGCCCTCCTCTTTTCCCATAAGTATGGTGAGGTCAGCATATCTTCTCCAGAGCAGTCTCAGGAGCATTCTTTCCTATGAGCACCCGTGAGATGCAGTATAAAAATGGAGCTGCTAATTACACTCTGTGTTTCTGTGCTATGTTTTCAGCTCAGTGTTGTCTTTCTTCTACTTTCAGCCATTGAGCCTTGATCTGCCTTTCTCTACTGAGTTTAGTAATTCTTTAAAGCTCTTAAAATTAATCTTTCTGCAAATTTTTCCTAAACACTTAAAATACTTAGGAAAGTTGTTATTTACAACTTTTCTCTAGTAGTTTTTGCATATTTTTGTGTTCAACAATCAAAAATCCTTGAAATCTTTTCAGACCAAGAATTTTTGAATATGTGAACGAACACTTGCAGAAAAGGGAAGGGGGCTAAGGGATAGGAGATAAGTAAAAGGAATGGGGATGTTAGGAAGAAAGAGATAAAGGTGAAAGGGATCTGCTGGAAGGGAGGAGAGGTTGGGAGGCTAGACAGGGTCAAGTGGGAAACTGAGAAGGATAATGGGGAAAATGAGGATAAAGTTGATTTTTAACCCCTCCTTTCCGACATTCATGCCAGTGCTTGGTAATCTCTGTTTCTCTGAGAATGGATCAATCTTTCTGTTGTCTCAAGAAAGTCAGGGCTGATCCTCCTGCATCTGGGGGCTTGAGAAATGTTTCCCAGGACAGCCAGAACTGGTGGGTTTGTGTCTCACCTCTGATTCTCTTCATGTAAGCAGGGTCCAGAATATCTCTTCTTCACGGAGTTCACTGACCATGCAGTGTGTTTGTGTCCTCAGGGCACGCTGTGTGGGGGAGTTGAACAGTTTGACTGCTGCCTTCGCAGAAGCATTTACAAAAATAAATTTGAAATTACATATGTGGGACCAAGCCAGGTAAGAGAATATCAAATGAGGTATGAAATTCCTGATGGAAACTGGATGCTTGCTAGAACTAGACATGTTTAGAGTTCTGCACCTTCAGTCTGTTCATAGCTACTTGTTAAGATATTCCAGGCACAGGGCCAAGGCTGGCTGGGAATTGGCTAGGATCAAAGACCATGGAGTTTATTTCCTAGCTTGTGAATTTGTGTGAGGTACCTCCATGCCAAATGCAGACTCCTGAAGTGGTTTAATTTCAACCAAATTGACCTTGTTCAAAATGAGGCAGTAAGGGTGAGCTGGCAGCCTGGGCACCCCTCTGCAGTCAGGGGAGAGAGTGCAGGACTCTCCGAAGGGATCTTTTCCTTGGGGACCTGCGTAGGCCTCCAAGTAGGCTAGTAACTTGTAAATGGCAGAAGTGAGTCCCACATTACTACAGCTGTCAGAGGAATGGTAAGGTTTCTTTCAAAAAGCAGAGTGAAATGATGTGAGGGGACATCTAAATATCCAAGTATCATCTGCCTAATCTTTCATGGGACAAGAAGTCTGTATTCTCCCTGGGTGTATGGCCTTATACTGCTTTTCTCCACTATCTCTAGGTCATCGTGAAGAACCTCTCGACAGGAACTCGAGTTGTGCTGAAATCGCAGTATGGTTATGAGATTGATGAGGTGAAGATATTAGGAAAGGACAGGTATCTGGTGGCCCATACCTCAGATACATTGCTGCTGGGTGACATCAGCTCCAACAAGCTCAGTGAGGTATTGGGAAATCTGTGGCATTTCTGGAGTGTCCAGTGCTTGATTTTGTAATTCAGAGGGTATGATTTCTGCATGGGAACAATACCTCTATTTTCAAAGAATTGTAGAATCATTCAGTTTGGTGTTCCAATGCTTTACTATCCTCATGGAGAAAAGGCTTTTTCCTAAGTCTTGTTGGAATTTTGACTGCTGTTGTATGACCATTTCTCACCCTTTCATGGTGCATCTGCCAAAAAAAGCCTGGCATCATCTTATTAGAGGTCCCTTAAGCCTTCCCTTCTCCAGGCTGAAGAAGCCAAATTCCTTCAGCCTCTCTTTGCAGTGTAAGTACTTCAGCCCCAAGCGTCTTGATGACAGTCTGGTGAACTTTCTCCAGTTTATCAGTCTTTCTTGTACAGGGAGGCCTCAGACTGGTTGTCATACATATGTACATTCCAGATGTGAATGTATGAATCTTACTGTGTTTTAAAAAATCAAAACAAAAAATCCCCCAGAATACCATTTGTGCCTGCAGTCCCACAGCTTTTGCCAATGTCATTTCTGGTACCAAACAATTCAGACAAAGTTGTTCCTCCCCTGAACCTCACAGTGCACAGAGTGCTGGGCCACTGTGCCGACTCTGGAGAATGTGAGCAGTAGGCCAGTATCTGATAAAAGTAGTAAATAGGCTTCAAGGACATATTTGCTTTGTTCACGGAAGTATCATATACTTTTAGTCAGGCTACTGGTGTGCTGATCAGTATCCTTGGGAGCAGGAGCTCTGACTACAGACTTGAGCTGGAGAATGTTGATACTTGGTGATGGAACTGAGAGTCTGTACAGACTGAAACTTCCAGGTTTCTCAACATCTTACTGCACAGAGTTTTTCTTTCAGTTGCGCAGCTATACTCAGAAGGAACAAGGTTCTGAGGTGTCCATTTGCCATCTTGCTGTCTCACTGGAGTTTTGTTGGAGCAGTGGCTTGGAACTCTTACTCCAGGAGGGAAGAGGGCAGCTGTAACTTTGGCTTTCGATTTTCTGCTTCTCTGACCACTTGGCTGTTGTCATTACAGTACCAATTGTATTTTCCAGTGCTTTTCTCAAATTCTCAGTCAGTTGTTCTGCTGGCACTATACTGATCAGTCACTTCTTGCATGACCCCAGAAAAGAAAGGTTTCACCTACCTGTAGTGTGGAGATTCTGCACCCACCAGTAGTAGCACTGATTCTGTGGAGAAGATTAATGGAGGCAAAGGGGCCGTTTTGCTGCTTTCTGTAATAAAGCTGGTCTGGGGAAGGTGGAGAAGTGCCTGTGAAGGAATGGGATAGAATTCCTCGGTCACATAAAGGCCTCTTGTCCAGAAGGCAGTAAGATACTACACAGAGAACTGGAGTTTGAAACTGAGGTTAAAGAAAGGAGACGAAAGTGTGGAATTTGCATGACTGACTGTGTTGACAGCTGAAGTGCTGGAACACGATCCCTTCTGCAGTGTAACTCTTGCTGTTTGTTTTGGGAGGAAGGGAGATGGATAGTGCACCCCAGTTCCTGCAGCCTGGTCCTGGCCAGATCTGTCAGCCTGTCGGCCTCACCCTGTGCCATTGCTTTGCAGGTGGCCTGGCAAGGATCTGGGGGGAACGAGAAGTTCTTCTTTGACAATGAGAACGTAAGTAGGATGGGACAGAATGTTCCCCATGAAGGATGACTAAAGCTGTATGTGTACTGGCTAGAAAAATGTCAACTGCATTTCTGGAAAACCCCGTTTCTTGGAAGTTTCCTAGACTTATCCTCTCCATGCAGATCCCAGTCTGCTTCCTCCCTTGTGGTGTACCTAGTTCTCATGCTAGGTACAGAACAAACTCCTTGTGTGGACTGACGTTATATAAGTCATAATCCTGAAGGAGACACCCTGGGTGTTAGAGATACAGAATACAGCTGTCAGGGAGCAGCTTGACTCCTGCAGGACTGATAGGTCCAGAACTAAAATCCCCAACCTTGAGGAAAAGCTGGCAGTTGCAACAGGAAGCCAAGGACAGTTCCTTATTCATCCCAGACGGTTTGAATTTAGATGTGTGTTCCGCAGAGTTCTTTTCTACACTTCTCACTGGCAGGTGTGAGTCTCTACATGGCTTTTCTGTGAGAGTGTATTCCCCTCTCACTGTCAGGTCTGCATGATCTTTAACGCTGGAGAGCTGACGCTGGTGGAATATGGAAGCAATGACATGCTGGGGTCTGTCCGCACAGAGTTTGTGAACCCTCATCTTGTCAGGTAAGGGTTACACCTACCTGTGTAGCCAGCGCAGGAGTTGACTGAGGGTGAGCTCAGACATAACCTTGGAAGTGTCCCACTGTAGAATGCAGCCCCCAGACACTGGAAGCTGAGTAACCCACTTCTGACAGTGACCAGTCATGGGTTTAGTTGTCTGGCTATTGGTTGTCAAGTTTTAGAAGCATAAGAGCCTCTTTTCCTCTGATCCATGCTTAGTGCATGGCTGTTGCCGAAGAGGGATGTCCTGTGCACATTCTCTTCTGCATCCGGCTGGTCCTGGTACAGCATCATCAGGGACTCAGTTGCCAGCAGGACCTCCTCTGTCCCTCTGAATTTCCATACCCTGTTTTCTGATATGGGAGGAGAGTGGGTCATGGGCTGGTCAGAGGTGCAAGCGATATAACTAATCTGCTGTTGGGGACCCCTGTTCCAGAGGGGCAGCTTCTAGGGGAAAGCCATGGGTCTGAAAAGTTTGTGCTCGCTTGAGGCAGCTGTAGGTACTGGGCAAGAGTCACAGGTCAAGGAACTGCCAGAGGCTCCATGTGCTTGGGGGAACTGGGTGGAAGTGTGGGAGGAACTGTGTGATTCAGATGTGAATTTTGAGAGTAGTGATGGTAATAGTCATCATTCCCTTCAAATTACAGTGTCCGTATCAACGAGAGGCGGCAGAGAGGCGTGGAGGAGAACAAGAGATTGGCTTACCTGATAGACATGAAGACTATAGCAACAGGTGATTGTAACCCTCCCTCCCCTCCCCTTTATTTTGCCAGCCTTCCTGATCCCTTTGCATTTCCTGTGCCAGGCAGCATATCCCTGAGGGTCCTCTGCATATTCCCTCTCCCAAGCAGCAGATGCCTGAAAGTTACGCTTTGCATTCCTTCTGCCTGGCAGCACCCCACTAGAGACCAGGCTGTTCTGCTTTCGGCTGTAAGGATACAGCCGTGGGTATCCGTGGCTGTGGCCTGGACCCAGACTCTGCTCGGCGTGGCGAGCTTGCTGTGCTGCCTGCACTGCCCATGAGCTATGTGTGCTCACAGACAGCGGGAGAGAGTTGCTGTTGAGAGAGCATCAAGATCAAATGTCACTGCTGTCTGGTTTTCATGTCACAGTGTGTTTGCTGGGGGTTTTCCCCTAATTAGGTCCCAGGCACCTGATTCCCACTGGACAGCATTGAATTTTCAGCACTTTGGGGTACGTCAGGTACTTACTCTGTTTCCTTTTCTTCCTTCCCAAGTGGACCTTGTTGGTGGCTACAGCACTGGCATGATCAGCCACGACAGCAAGATTGATTGGCTGGAGCTGAATGAAACAGGCCACAAACTGCTCTTCAGGGACAAGAAGATGAGGGTGAGGCAGGCACCTTGGGCCATGTGGCAGGATGGCGTGTCTGGGGAGAGGTAGAGACAGACATGCCTGAATGGAGGGAGGGAGGTGAGAAACACACCTGAAGTACTCCTGATTTTTTGACTACTCCTTTGAGAAGGATTGGCTATGTCCAGAGCGCATGAGCTGGCAGTGTTGCATGTTTGGTCTTGAGTCATAGCTAATGCTGAACTTAGTTGCTAGACATCTTGCTTCATCTCATCACAGCTGAAAATGAAAATTGTAGATTCTTCTGCTGTATGTATGTCTATGATATTCAAAAAGTCATGTCACTCAGGGGAAGCCCCAGGTGACTAGAAGAAGGGAAACATTGCACCTGTCTTTAAAAGGAGTGGAAAGGAGGACTCTGGGAACTACTGATGTGGCAGCTTCACCCCTGTGCCTGGGAAGATCATGGAACAGACCCTCCTAGAAGCTGTAGTAAGGCACATGGAGAATAGGGAGGGGATTCTGGTCAACCAGCACAGCTTCACCAGGGACATGTCCTGTCTGACCAAGCCAGTGGCCTTCTTTGATGGAGTGACTCCATCAGTGG
>JAYRBT010000018.1:144969-213042 GCA_036023395.1 Myiotriccus ornatus | reverse complement strand
GCACAGGTTGCCCAGAGAAGCTGTGGCTGCTCCATCCCTGGAAGTGTCCAAGACCAGGTTGGATGGGGCTTGGAGCAGCCTGGGATAGTGGAAAGTGTCCCTGCCTGTGGCAAGGGGTTAGAACAAGATGATCTTTAAGGTTCCTTCCAACCCAAACCATTCTGGGATTCTATGATTTCTCCAACCATTTTGGTACAAACTGAAACAGGGACTTTATTGTTTTCTTTTGACAGGTGTGTCATAAGACTAGCAGAGTTCTGTCTTCTTTTTCTCATCTTTGCTAGATGAGGATGGTTATGACAAGAAACAGAGACATCCTATAGGACTTCTAAGTCACAACACGTCATATATCTTTGTTATGTCATGTGTCAGGTTACACCTTCCAAAGTGTCAGGTTTGTTTCTGGGCAGTGTATTCTACAAATAACCAACCTCTCACCTTATTGGCAGCAGTCCTTGCAGTAAGACCATGCCTGGGATGGACAGTTCAGAGGAAGACCAAAAACCTCAGAGGAAGACCCTTCTTGGTCCCTCTGTTTCCATGAAGGACTTAAGAGCCCATCCTCCTTTTCCAGCTCTGCAGCTGAGAAGGAACTGAAGTAGCACGAGGCATATTCTGGTTTATATACGTCTGTCCATGTCCGTACATGGACATGGAAGGGAGGCAGGATCTGAGCATGCTGCTTAAAATGCTGCAAGGCTTTAAAAAGGTCTTAATTCCTGGCTAGAAATGTGTGTAAATAAGTATGGGATTTTAGGCTGCATGTCTTGGAGAAAGTCTGTTTCCTGATGGGTAATGTCTGTCTACAAGATGCCTGCTCAGATGTTCCTGCGATGTTTGTGTGAGCTGGCAGCCAAGCCACGAGCCCAGTTGATCTGTTCTGCTCTGCCCCCTTCCAGCTCCAGCTCTATGACATTGAAAGCAGCACCAAGACGACCATTCTGAACTATTGCTCCTACGTGCAGTGGGTCCCGGGCAGTGACGTGGTGGTGGCTCAGAACAGAAACAGCCTCTGCATTTGGTACAACATTGATGCTCCAGAGCGAGTCACCATGTTTCCTCTGAAGGTAAAACTTTGGAGGCTTTGATTGCCTCCTGCAGTTTGTTTCTTCTTGCTCATGTGTGTGGGATTAGTCAGGGTGGTATGGCAGGAGGGGGACATAAGGGAACTGCTAGTTTCTCTTGGACAGAATATGAGCTCATTGATCAACTGCAGACATTCCTGGCAGAAGAGGGAGGCAGTTAATATAGCAAGGAGCTCCTTCATGGTTCAGTCTGCGCAGTGTGAGCTCATTCAGCAGAACTGTGACTGGCAGTGCTGTCCCATCCCTGCCACCCCATGTACTTCAGGAGAACACAGGAATATTGACAGCTGATACTCTTTCCAGGGGGATATCGTAGACTTGGAACGGAATGATGGAAAGACTGAAGTGATAGTATCTGAAGGGGTGAACACTGTGTCGTACACCCTGGATGAAGGCCTCATAGAGTTTGGAACTGCTGTTGATGATGGGGATTATCACAGGTAAGGGCTACGTACACCAGTGGGAATGGCAGGTAGCTCACGTCACATTCCACCTGGGAATCGGTAATCCATGAGTGGCAGCAGCACAGCTTTCCATACAGAGTTGAACTCTAGGCTCTGAGCATGATGTTGGTGCCACGTCTGACTATAAAGAACGTCAGAGTCCTTCAGAAGTATACATTCAATATTTACCTTCTCACAGCTTTGTGGTTTCAAACTCAGGGAGAGACTGGTCCCATAGCCACTGACAGGGATTTGCTGAAGGCAGTTGTCAGTTAACTGCAGTGAATAAGTGTGTCTGCAGAGCAGCCAGATGTGAAGTGGTGCTTGAGTGCTTCTATTGCTGCCCTTCCAGGGACAGTGGCAGTGTCATGGAAACAGCCAGAAGCTGTGCAGAGTAAAAACTGACTGCCTGAAGCAGTGATGGCAACCACCTGGGCCTTGCTGACACTGTTATGTGGCTTTTAAAAGTGATCAGGGGAGAAACTTCAGGTGTTCCTAGCACTGTTACTGCTTGAGAGACTTCTTCACCAGGGACTTGCATCAGGCCCAACATTTTGGACTTGTCCCACTCTGCTACAGCCTTCTGCTGATCATGTGTCTTAAGTATCTTAGCCCAGGTAGGGACCACATAGGTCTCTAAATCTTCCCCTGCTCTGTCAGGCACTGTATTACACTGTCCTTTTCCGAACTGAGCACACCCAGCTTGCTTTGTCTTCAGTGCAGCTGTGGTTAGGAAGCTCCTGTCTCAGCCTGGGATTTTCATCAGAGAGCTCTTCTGTAACTGAAAGTCTGCAACTGTCTCTGTCTCAAGGGCTACTGCATTTTTGGAGACACTGGAAATGTCCACAGAGACTGAAGCCATGTGGAAGACTCTCAGCAGACTGGCTTTGGAAGAGAGACAGCTGCACATTGCAGAGAGGTACATCACATCTTCCTGGCTTAAACACTCTCTTTGCTGAATCCCTCATAGAAGCCGGAGTCCAACTAAAGATGTGGCTCTGTGTGTGTCGTGGAAGATTCACTGTGTTGGCGACTTAAGTGTTGTCTATGCCAGACCATGACTTGCCCTTTCATCCCAGACAGTAATGCCAGAACAGAGAGCGGGAAGACATCACTCCGTATCAGAAATTTTTGTTGGTGTACATAAAGCAGTGTATAGCAAGGCCTCAGGGAGCTCACAGAGATGAACAAACTCGAGGCAGCTCTGAAGCCTGCAGAGGTGAAACGAGCCTTGGTCATGCCCATGGATTCTCCTATGGAGCAGGGCTAGAGGGCACATCTGAACATGAGTCTTGGCAAAATTCTTCTCTTGAAGCAGGGGTACCCCACCTCTCCCTGAGTCTGCTGCCCAAGTTCTGATTTTCTCTTCTTGGTCCACAAGTGGGCAACAAAACTCCGTTACTGACTAACTTTTTTGTCCTTTCCAGGTGTTTTGCAGCTCTGGGAAACATGGCAAAGGCTCGATTTCTGCATGAAACCAATGCCATTGCTGACAGGGCAGCTCAAGAGCACGTAAGTCAAGCTTTTCCTTCTCTCTAGGGCTGCAGTTTTCCTGAAAACACTCACATGAACATTATCTTCTGTGTCCATGCTCCGCAGTGTCATGCTACAGACTAGTACCTGGTCATGTAGAAACTGCTGACATCCTTCATCCATGCCTGCCAGGTCCCTCTCAGGGCTGGCCATTTCATGCTGCTCCTGGATTGTTACTGCTGGGATTCTCAGCTGTCTTTCATTTCCCTAATGACCCAGCTCTCACCTGCAGTGCAGTCCCCTCCATGTTCCATTCCAGAGCCTGTTCTTTCCCTCAGCAAACTGAGCTCGCTGCTGTTGTCTGCAGGGTGGGGATGGCACGGATTATTACCTGGTGCGGGCCCGCTTGGCCATGCTAGACAAGAACTACAAGCTGGCTGAGATGATCTTCCTGGAACAAGTGAGTAAAGGAACAAGGAGTAGAAAAGATTTAATTTTTTTCTGAGCAGAGGGTGTTGTGTCCTGCTCTGTAAGAGGAACGGAAGACGTTGCTTGTTTTTACAGTTTTTGCCGTGAAATAGAAGGAGGTATTCCTTTTTCTAGGGTGTAGGATTACACTGAGGTGCATGAGGAGGGTGAGGGAGGATGTATATCCATGTAAAGGAGATGGTACAATTTTTCAAGTGTTTTCTGCACATCTAACCCTGCCCACTTGGAAAGCTCTAAGGCACTGTGTCTGCTCCTAACCTGGATCCTTTACCTTGTGACACAGAATGCCACAGAGGAGGCCATGGACATGTACCAGGAGCTGCACATGTGGGATGAATGCATTGTGGTGGCCAAGGCCAAGGTACAGAATGTTGCTGCACTGGGCTGTGGGCTGAGATTGCTTGGTAAATCTTCTGTTTGGGAGTCCATTCAGGTCTGGGTTCTCTTCACCTGCCCTACCTGGCTTCTGCTTAGAAGGGCTCCAAGTAGAAGGAGAGGTTGCCCTGGTGTAAGTACAGACCTGGGTGAATAATGAGGGAGAGAAGCTACTGAAATTGGTTTAGGAGTATCTGTGGCTTCAAAAAAGAACAGATAGTGCCATGGTACACAGGCACTGTCGTATTGTGGTTTCTGCTAACTGGGCAGCAAGGGGCCAGGTGCTATGACCAGGTGTTCAGAACCTGCAGGACAAGCTGGCCAGCATCTCCCCTTGCGCAGGTCAACCAACCAGTGCTGCATTTCTCCACAGGGACACCCGATGCTGGAGAAGTTGCGTCGGGGTTACTACCAGTGGCTGCTGGATACCCAGCAGGAAGAGAAGGCTGGAGAGGTCCAAGAGGGACAGGGTGACTACTTGGCAGCCATCGGCTTATATCTGCGGGCAGGGCTGCCAGCCAAAGCAGCACGGCTGGCCATGAGTAGGGATGAGCTGCTCACCAATGAGGATGTCATCGATAGGATCTCCACGGCACTGATCAGAGGGGAACTCTATGAACAGGTGAGTGGCCCTTCCCACTGGGCTTCCTTCTTAGGGGAATCAGGGACCGTACCGCATCCTCTGCATCTGTGAGACACGGGGGGACTGGAAGGCAGCAGAACTAATTCTCTGTTGATAAGTTTGCAGTTAACATTTATGAGGAAATCTTCACTGCATCCATTGTACATGGGTGAGGTCTAGAATCAGTGTCACTGATCAGGAAGAAGATCGCATCTCATGGGCAACATGTCTCAAGAATATCCTCTGAGCATTAGTAACTGTCAGGGAGGCCCCAGGAAGATGGGAACCAACAGGAACAGAGTTGTGAATCGAACAGAAAACTTGATATCACTGTAGAAATGTCAGTGCTTCCTCATAGCAGAATAAAAAATGATGGGGTAAGGATAATCTGAATGGAAAACCTAAGGGAGGAAAACAAAGGAGGTTGAAGACTATCTATAGAGTCATAAATATCATAAAGAAGGGACATGATTATTCTCTGTGTCTAATAACACCAAATGTTGGATAACTGCTTATTATTAGGGACCAGTTTTAAAACCAAGAGTTGTTTTTCCCACAACACATAATCATGTTAATGTAAGAAAACAGTGCTGAGTCTGCCCGGTGTACAGCTCAGTATCCTGGCTAATGCCTCTGGCAGTACTTAAGAAAGAAAAATAAAGAGCAGAGCAGGCAAAATACAGGGTGGCACTTCCCCTAGTGTGCTTTCCTGGGGTTCAGCCGTTTGCAGGCTACAGTGTATCTGAACATTTTTATTTTTACGTGTAAGAACTCCTGATAGATTTTACTTCCATGAGCTTGTCAAATTATTGCTTGAACCATCTGTACCTTTTGAGCTACAGTTTTGGCTATGAGTTGAGTTATACGTGGTGTGAAAAAAAACCAATGCTTTTTACTGGCCTGTTTTATGTCCCGTGCAAATTACACTTCTCCGGTCACAATTTACCTCCAGCATTTTCTGACTATTTCATTTGGACCCAAGAGAACTTAGTGCTTTTCCAAACCTGTCACCTTTTCTTAAGCCTTCAGCTGAAAGAATAACTGTGGAGCTTGTAGCTACTGGATGTCTGGTTACCAAAATTATAAATGGTCCAAAAGTGATTAGATGAATCATGGAGGCAGAGTCTGTTGAAAGCCATTAAATATGGTGTTGTGAGGGCATCACAACACAAGCTCAGGAAACTTCTACTGTCCAGGCTGTCAGAGATGGACAGATATAATGGAGGACAGGGTGCTGTACGCTCACTGTGTTATTACAGTCTTTCTCTAGAGGTGTGCTCTTGCCACCATTCAAATACTAAAGTGGATGAGCCTCTGGTCTGCCAGGATGTCTGTGCTGGGGTTGATTGGGAGAGAGGACAATGGTCTCAGCACCCATGCTCTTTCCTAGAAGTTCCTTAATCCCCATGCTCTTATTTAGTGGACAAGGCGAAGCTGGTGGGGGTGTCTGTGTGGCAGGACTGAAAAGCTCTGTGTGTGGGACTGGTAGGGCACGAAGGTGTGGGGAGGTGGTGGCTCTGAACTGGCGGCTTGTATTTGTCATTAGGCTGGAGACCTGTTCGAGAAGGTCAGGAACCTGCGCAAGGCTCTGGAATGCTATGGCAAGGGCAGCGCCTTCCTGAAAGGTACTGTGCTCAATATGTTCCTCCCCTCCATCTCGAGCAGGAGCCTGGGTACTCTGGCCTGGTGGCAACATGAACTATTGCCCTGGAGCCCAGAGATGCCTGAATGCTCTGGAGCTTCCACCTATCGTCTCTTCACTATGTGTATTTTCACATAGTTGTACTTGCACATGCAATCCCAGAACAGTGTCCTGTTCCCAAGCCTTTGACCATACTGGTTGTACCAGCATGGATTTGATCCAGTTCTCCACACGGTCCAGGTTACTGGGTAACCCGTTGGAGCTGGAGTGGCTTAGACAGTCACCATTCCCCTCCCTCTGTGCCCCATCCAAGGCCCATGTTTGCCCCACAGTTCTGCTTCCTTGCTGGCCTGAGGGTGACAGCTCTCCTGTCCTCTTACAGCTGTGGAGCTGGCTCGCCTGGCATTCCCCGCAGAAGTTGTGAAGCTGGAGGAGGCCTGGGGAGACCATCTCGTGCAGCAGAAACAGCTGGATGCTGCTATTAACCATTACATTGAAGCCAGGTGGGGGCAGGGGAAGGCTATATAAGCAGCAGGATACTGGCAGGGTATGAAGTTGATGTTGTTTGCCTCTATCAGCAGGGGGTTCGCCTGACTGAGCCCCCACCATGCTGCTTTATAGTGCCCCCAGTGCTTGTGTGCAGTCTCTGCTGACAGCAGCCATGGATACCTTCCCACATCTCTTCCAAGATCTCTCAGCCCTGATTGCTCGTCCCTGCTGTCCTAGTTTGTTCATCCCCCTTAGCACTGCCACTTACTCAGATCCTTTGTGCTGCTCTGACCCAGGAAGCTGAATCAAGCAGCAGAGCACCCTGGTCTCCCTATCAGAGCACAGCTGGAGGAGGTGGCTGCTGCCTGGCTCTAAAGAGTGATGGGTTTGATACTAGGTGCTCAGTTAAGGCCGTCGAGGCAGCCTTGGGAGCCCGGCAGTGGAAGAAGGCCATCTACATTTTGGACTTGCAGGACAAACAGACAGCAGCCAAATATTACCTCAAGATTGCTGAGCACTATGTAGCTTTACAGGAATATCAGGTGAGGCCACAGACCACAGTTACCAGTGCTCTGTGTGTCCTTTGAGAATGCTGAGTGTGGTCTTTTCCTGGCAGGTTGCAGAGGAGCTGTACATCAAAGGAGGCCAGACCAAGGATGCCATTGACATGTATACACAGGCTGGGCTCTGGGAACAGGCTCACAAGGTAGAGTCAGAAGCCAAAGCTTCTGGGGACCCCACCCCACTTGGTGAGATGTGTCTTCCGTCAGGAGGTGACGGTGCACAAGGCACCACCACCCGATCAATCAGCACTTTTCCCAAAGGATGCATGCAATGCCATCCAATAGCCAGCAAGAAATCTGTTCCCAGTATTCATATGTTGACCTTCTCTGTCTCACAGCCCCATGTGGGTGCACCTATGACACAAATGGCCCTCTCCAAGAGCTGATCCTATGTGCCTTGATCACAGTGACAAGTGACTACCCATTCTCTGCAGAGCATATAGCATGGATACCAGTTTGTCAGATGGGAAGGAAATTGGTTTTCTCCTTCATTGCCTTATGTCAGGAAATTGCTGTGCAGTATATTCCCTATGTGTTCCTTTTGGCAGCTGGCAATCAAGTGTATGAGCCAGGAGGATGTGACTGTGCTGTACATAACTCAGGCCCAGGAGATGGAGAAGCAGGGCAAGTACAAAGAAGCAGAGAGGTGAGTGTCTTCCTTGGTACCTGTCTAGGACTGAGCCCTGAAAAAAATGGGTGTGATGAGGAGGAGCCCTTTCCCAGGCTTGGAGTAGAATTTGGGACTGGGGTTTGGAAAGACCAGAGGAACTCCCTCCACACACAGAGACCTAAAGCTGATATTTCAGGATGCAGAGAGATGTCAGGGACTGGTCATGGCCTTGGCTGAGCCATTTGGATGTGCTTGTGTCCCCAGGCTGTACATCACTGTGAATGAACCTGATTTGGCCATCACCATGTACAAGAAGTGTAAGATGTACGATGAGATGATTTACCTAGTAGCCAAGTACCACAAGGACTTACTTGGAGATACTCACCTGCACCTGGGCAAGGTGAGTGCATCTCATGGCAGAGGATCAGCTAGGCCAAGCCCTGGCAAGAGTATCACGATCTCATTGCCTCTGACTGCAGGAGCTGGAAGCAGAAGGGCGCTTGCAGGAGGCTGCGTACCACTACCTGGAAGCCAAGGACTGGAAGGCTACAGTGAACATGTACAGAGTGAATGACATGTGGGAAGAGGCATACAGGGTAATGATCATTCAGAGTTCCCCACCTGTGCAGGGGTCAGACTCTGGCTGCAGGATCCTGGTGGGAACTGCTTTGTATCTCTTCACTGCAAGATCAGAACACTACCCAGCCTCAGCACTGCCCCAGCCCTGGAGGCCTGTGGGCCTCCTGCTCTGCTCTGCCCCCAAAAGCAGGGCTTGACCCTGGGCTCTCTGCAGCAGTGCCTTCTTCCAGCACTGCTCTGCCCCTGACCACTGCATCTCCTTGTACCTCAGAGGTGTTGTTCTGGCTGCAGCCGCCCTCAGCACTGCTCCCCTCAGCATGGACATGGAGTGTGTCTCCTGCCCAAACAGTGGTGTGGGCTGTGCTGAGAAGGCAGCAGCTATTCTGCTCTGCCCTATATGCCTTTGTCTCACTCTCCCACTCACCAGTCCAGTGGTGGCAACAGAAGGGTTCCTCCGGAGGGAACAGATGGTTTTGGTGTTCTCTCATGCCAACAGGCATCACATGAGAGAGGCTCAGTCTGCTGAAGGTGAAATCGATGCACTTGGCTCTTCCACTTCCTTTTCTTTGGACAGGTGGCCAAGGCACATGGAGGAGCAAACTCCCATAAGCATGTGGCCTATCTGTGGGCAAAGAGCCTGGGTGGAGAGGCAGCTGTGAAACTCCTCAGCAAATTCGGGCTTCTGGAAATGGCCATTGACCATGCAACTGACAGTGGGTATGCAGGTGCCTCTGCCCAGCACTTCCCTGCCCTCTGCCTGACCTCAGGAAAAATGGGTGGCCCAAGATAACTCTGTGCACATGGTAGCTGCAAGGCCAGGATATGGCATGTCTTCCCACCCCAGTATACTTCACACAGGCATTCCACTCCCTTGACACATCCCACTTCCCATCCTCATATCAGTCTCTCAAATGCCAAGTCTGAGCTGTGCAGGCAAAAGCAGTTTGCTCTTTAACCTCAGCAAGAGGGACCTCGTGAGAGCCTTCGAGCATGAGAGGAGGTATTCCTCATGTCACCATAAGTAACTGCCACAAGAATTTTGGCCCTGCTCTCCACCTGGCCAGGTGTCTGCCTGCACAGCCGTTCCCTGCTGCTCTCCCCCAAGCCCACACATCTCTCAGCTCCTGCAAGTCTTGTCACCTCCCTTTAGGATGGAACCAAGGGTCTTGGGTGCTAAAAGCAGGTGTGAAGGAGTCGAATTTCCTCAGTGGGGGCTCTAAAAGCTCCTGTTCTGGGGAGCAGCAGGTGGAACAGGCAGTGCCCATTCACTTGGGACCCTCTCTCCTCTCCTCTCCTCTCCTAGTGTCTTGTGCTCTACTTGATGTCTTGCTCTTGATGAAGGCATGACCTCAGAGCACAGAGTCCTGCCCTCACCCCATTTTCTCTTTTCATTGCAGGGTCTTTGAATTTGCTTTTGAACTGGCTCGCCTCTCCATGAAGCAGAAGATACCAGACATCCACTTAAAGTATGCCATGTTCCTAGAAGATGAGGTAATTTCCCCCTTGGAATAGATGGGAGTTCTCTGGTCCCTCAGGTAACTGAGCAGTTGTCCCTGGACTGCTGCAGCTGGCACAGTTCTGGCTGCAGTCACTGCACATCCAAAGGACTCCACAATGACAACCCCAAGTTCCACACACATCTTTGCTTCATAAACCCTTCCTGCCTCATGGTAAGTAGAGGAGGTCGTGTAACTGTATCAGGACAGGAAGGGCATGCAAGCAAATTCCTTCCTCTCTCCTAGGGCAAATTTGAGGAGGCTGAAGGAGAATTTATTAAAGCTGGGAAGCCCAAGGAAGCCGTGTTGATGTATGTGTCCTCCCACATCCTGGCCTACTGCATCTGCTCTCCCCACGTGATGCCAGCCTAGATGCCTCTCCAGCATCGGGCTGCTCCGTGTCATGCCCCCTGTTACATCTCATGGCGGTTCCCCCAGGTTTGTGCATAACCAGGACTGGGACGCGGCGCAGAGAGTGGCTGAGGCCCATGACCCAGACAGCGTGGCTGATGTGCTTGTTGGACAGGCACAGTTTGCCTTTGAGCAGAGAGAGTTCCAGAAGGCAGAGGCCTTCCTCCTGCGAGCACAGAGACCTGAGCTGGCCATAAAGTACTACAAGGTGAGTGTAGTCTGTAGCAACACCATTGCCTTCCTCACTGGACAAGAACATAGTTTGGATGGAGGAGTGAAATCCACCTCCCAGCTCTCCCTGTCAGCTCAGTAGCCAAAGAAAAAACATTTACTCGGGGTTTCTAGAGGAACTTATTTCTGGTCTGAAGACTGAACCAGTGGATTTCACAGCATAGCTTTGCTCTGTCACAGTTCCTATAAGAGGTGTCCTGACAGAATATGGGTGGTCCTCAGGGGCAGCACAAGTGGGTGCATTCAGCATCTAAGTACTCATTCCACAGAGCTGGAATGGATGAACATGTTCCCCTGAGGTACTTTGGATGAGTGGGTAGACATAGGTACCATTTTGGGGGAAGAAAGAATTGGATGGTGCTGCTGTGGTTGTTTCTTCCAGTGGGTTCTCTGATAAGATGACATAAGGAGCTAGATATGTTATGTAATGCAGGAGTGTGGGGGATCCTGGTGAACTGGTTAAAACTTCTCCCCATTGTGCTTGTGCAGGAGGCCGGCATGTGGAGCGAGGCCCTGCGAATCTGCAAGGAATACATGCCTAGTCGGCTGGGAGAGCTACAGGAGGAGTGTGGCAGGGAAGCTGGCAAGAAGGGCTCTAGGTAAGGAATGCTGTGGTCAGGCTGCAGGAAACAGCCAGGTAGCTCTTCCTCGTGGCCATAGTGCTGATGCCTTACAGCCTGATGGGATCCCTGATGGGATCCCTGATGGGAACCCTGATCCCCTTGTTTCCCTCTTGAGGGCTCTAGACTTCTTACTGCAGAGGTTTCCTATCATCCTTCCTCCCTGCTCTGGAGGTTTATTGCTGCTGTTTAAGGTCTCCCAGATGACCTCTTGCCACATAGATATCTCCACGATGTCCAGCCCTGCCAGTGCATCTCCCAAGGGTCCTCAGTCAGTTCTCTCCTCAGCACTCTGTGCTCTCTGCCACATACTCTGTTCTTGTCTGAGGCCCCTGGCTTACCTGTACCATGCACCTCCCTGCCCACACCCTTACACACTGTCTAGAGGATCTCTGCCAGCATCCCAGCCCTGCTCAGAGCCTGCATTCCTCCCTGCAGCGGAACCAAAGGGCTGCTGGAGCAGGCCCGGGAGTGGGAGCAGACTGGGGAATACGCCAGGGCAGTGGACTGCTACCTGAAGGTGCGGGATCCCAGCAACAGTGCCCTGGTGGAGAAGTGCTTGCTGAAGGTACCGTCAGGACCTGTGATTCCCTTCACTTGCTTTGCTGCCTGGGAGCTCTCCCACAACCTGAGAGCACCTTACAGATTCCAATCACTGCAGGGCTGAAAGCCTTCCTAGCTGTTCTTTTGAGCCATGGTGGGCTGTGCTTACCCTGCACGGCACTGACCCCCTTGCTCTGACACCACTGCCTGTGGCAGGCCAGTGCCTGTCTGTGTGCCCACAGCTTCCTGCATTGAAGAGCTGTACTTTATGCCTCAGCCCTTGCTAGAGGAGCACTTTCTTGCTCTGTCCCACCACTTTTTGTTGTGTTCATACTTCTCACTCACATCCACGTCCTTGTACCAACTTCAACAATTATGTCTTTGTTTGATCTTCTCCTGTGTGTGAAAGTAGCTGGGCTTTGCTTCTCTGACTTGCTGAAGTGAGCTGCTATTTCTTCTCCCCTTCCCCATAGTTCAAGTGCTCCCAACTCTCAGTCTTTTAGCTGGGACTGAGAACTTCCCCACTTTATGCCACTCTCCCATAGCTTTTATCATTTGTGCTGCTGACAGTTTCTCTTCACAGGCTGCTGAGTTGGCTGTGAAATTCTTGGGTCAGTCACAGAGCATGGAAGTGACACGGACTGTGGCTCCTCAGCTGGTGGCCATGAAGAAATACAGCATGGTGAGAGGCTGGCTCTTGCCCTCAAACTGCTGGAGAAGTAGTAACTGACATAGGAAGGGAGAGCTCTGTCCAGGGGAAGGAAGCCAAGTCACATCCTGGGGTGATGGGTGAATGACTCTATCCAGAGTTAGGCAGTGCAGACTCATGAAGGAGGGGAAGGAATGAAGTCCTGGAATAGTGTGAGAGAGGCACGCCTTGGGAGGAGGCAAGAAGGAGAGGAGTGGGTTATCTTTTGGGAAGAGACTTTCTGTTGTGGCTGTGTGCTGGTCAGCACCAGCTTCAGCTTGGAATGCATGGACTGTCTCCCATGGGACTATCTCTGACCCTCCAGGCAGCTGAACTCTACCTAAACTTGGACCTCATCCGAGAAGCTATTGATGCCTTCATTGAAGGGGAAGAATGGAGCAAAGCCAAGCATGTGGCCAAGGAGTTGGACCCCAGGTATGTCCTGAACTTTGCAAATTATACTCTTCCTGCTCCCTCTCCCACTCCCAGATGATCCTTTGTCCTGTCTCTTCCTGTCCTGCTGTCCCCAGCTTTCCTGCATTCTCCCCACAGTGGTCTTCCCAGGCTCAACAGGGCACATTTTCCACAGCTACCACTCCCAAGCCATTTACCATTCTGGCACTTTCCTATTGTCACACTTCCCATGTTTCATCCCTATCCCTAACTCCCTTTCCCTTGTCATAATCCTGTGCATGCAGTTTCTTCCGAAAGCCCTGTGATCCCTTGTTCTCTTCACATGTTATACTGTGAAGAGCTGCCTCGTCCCTTTCCTCCCCCTTCTACCTGTGTGCCAGCAGCCCACCAGCAAGACACAGCACAGCTGGAAGTCCTCTGGTTCCAAGGCTGGATCCAGCCTCTGCACTGATGCAAGGTACAAGGATTCTTTCTACCCACAGGTCAGAGGAATATGTGGACCAGTGTTATAAGGAGTATTTAAAGAACCAAGGAAAGGTGGATTCGGTACGTATTTGGGATGTCTTGCAGGCTAGGGAGTGATGTCAGGACCTGTGCAGATCCTTGGGGCCTTTCTCATGGGGCTTTTGCCTGACTATGCCCACGGATGAGAAATCTGTATGTGCCTGTGAGCCATGGCTATTGCATACCAGACCATGAAATCACAGAAGGGCTTATGTGGGAAGGGACCTTAATACTCATCTCATTCCACCTCCCTGCCATGGGCAGGGACACCTTGCCCTAGACCAGGTTGCTCCAGGCACACATTGCTGGATCACGTCCAGTCTTTTGCCCACCAATACCCGCAAGTCCTTCTCCTCTGGGCTGCTCTCAACCATTCTTCACTCAGGCTGTATCTGTGTGTGGGGTTGCTCTTACCCAAGTGCAACACCTTCACTTGGCCTTGTTGACCTTCATGAGGTTTGCACAGGCCCACCTCTGCAGCCTATCCAGGTCTCTCTGGACGGCAGATGGGTCACACTGGCTCTGTAAGTTCATGCTATGGAGGGGGAGGGACACTGTGTCTGGGAAAAGATAACACAGGTGAACTGATGCCTGCCTGGGTGTGAGCAGGAAGCCTGACCTGCACAGTGAATTTACAGTTGTTTCCATCCCCAGCTGGTGGGAATCGATGTCATGGCTGCTCTGGATATATATGCAAAGCAGGAGCAGTGGGAGAAGTGCCTGGAAGTCGCAGCTAAGCAGGTGAGTGCCTGTGTGAACCCTCAGGGACAGGCCCAGGGCCCTGGTACCTTGGAGCAGGGGCAGCTGGAGCAGGTGGGCAGCGGGTGGTGTGGAAGCACCACACCACTGTTCCCATCGTGGCCAGCCGGTCTGAATGGGGAAGTGTTAGAACCCAGAAGCATATTGTGTTTAAATTTTGTGATTAATGGAGCATTGGAAGAAGCTAAATGAGTTGTTTGGACTGGAAGTAATTGGTGCCATGGAAACAGAGGAATTGTAGAAGAAAGCCTTCTTTCTCTTATGTTCTGGAGAGCCCTGGTGTCAGAATGAGACATCTTTGCCAAGAAAGCAAATTTGACATTTTTTCAGTTTTCTGACCTAAAAGTAACAAAATTGCCTGAGCTGGGTAATAAAAATGAAGAAAAGCAAAATGAAACTGTTTTACAGTACTCTTCCATGTCAGTAACAGGAGGAGAAAGCTCTCAACTACCAGGATCTCCTTCAAGGGATGGTTTGTATTCAGTGGCTATTGATTGGTGATTGGTGATTGATTGGTTATTGATTCAATGGTTGTTGATAATGGAGATAACCAAAGGGAGATGTTGATTCTTTGGAATGAGGTATTGGTTCAGATTGAATAACAGAGTGGCCCTGGCAAACGGCATCTGCCGTTAGTGGAGACACCACAGTTTACTTCACTTGGGCCAGCACCGATGCCTTGGAAAAGCACTGGGAATGTCTGCGACTGTGGTTTTATAACTGTGGTTCCAGCAACCTGAGTTTGGATTCTACTAGATCAAACTTGATTTCGCTTGGGCTTCTCTGTGATGCAGATGGTCCCTATTGTAATTATTGTTCTCTTGGAGGCTCCTGTACTGATGTTCTGTTTATCAGGAGTGACAGGTGTTGATCTTTGTCTGCAAAAAATAACAGCATGCTCCATTCCCTGGGAAAGGCTCCATCCGGTTATTGTTGGCCAGGCACCCCATGGTCACACTGAGCCCAAGGAGACGTTGGTCTGCTCGTGCCTCTTAAGGGCATTAGCACCACCCTACTCTGTAACCCATTCAGAATATTATCACTTTGACTCAGCTGATCTACGGTGATCGTACAGCAATAATGTTACATTTATCAAAACAGTTCACACACCAGACTGGATCTTTACCCCAAGCTGTGCTGAGCCTGGGTGTTCAAGTTCTAGACATCTACTGGGGCACTGGTCTCGTCTCTCTTCTGCGCAGTATACTTGCTTCCATTGCTCAGTTTTTAACGGGGTTGCACATTTTGTGCCATTTTCTTCCTTACTACTATATTTAAGCATGTATGAAGCAGGTCTTTCCTCACTTGAATTTCTGTGAGGCCAAGAGCAGTCCTCAGAAGTGTCTGTGGGGTCAGCACAAGTATGAGGAGTGCTCCAAGGATAGCTGGAGTCCTGGAGCTGTGACATCCTGTGAAAAATGGACTAGAGCAGCCTTGTAAATTACAAACATCTCCACCAAGGGTTTTAGATAATTCTTCACTAGACTTAGGGCTGGCTTACAGTCAGTACCCATGGTGCCACACATAGAGTGCTGCATCCTTAAGGTGTTTGGCAGTATTTCTTTGGCAAGTGCTGAACAGCTGGAAAACAGCTGTATTTGAATGTGTGGGGGATCAGCACAGCATCTGTTAGACAGGATTAAGGTGTCAGTAAGGTCCAAATCAAAACCCAGATGTGCTGTGGGCAGTCTGGCTCTGATTACCTGTCTCACCCTTTGGGACTCAGGTGTGTGAGTGGATGCACACACGGCTGAATCCGTCTCCACCAAGCAACAAGTCTTCAGTTCACGAGTCTCATGCTGCTGCTTTCTGTGTGTCTTCTCCAGAACTATAAAGTCCTGCACAAGTACGTCGCTCTCTATGCAACACACCTGATCCGGGAGGGCAGCTGGGATAAGGCCCTGCGCCTGTATGTCCACCATGGAGCACCTGCCAATCCACAGGTAATAAGGACAGCACATCGCAGTGTGAGCTGCCCCAGTGTGCTGGAATCTGCCACCTGAGTCAGATTTCAGTCAGAACTGGGACTGCCAACTGTTCAGCATGTCCAAGTCACTCCAGCCCTGTGGTGGATTCTTCCAGAGGGCTAAAGGCAATCTTCTGGCACATTCTCGACTTGAAGCATCAGGGGGAGTTGAGTATTCGTGTTTGTTTTAAACACCTTGAGCACCAAGTTCAGAACGAAAGGAACCATTTGCCTCTCGGAGAGCACTGGCTGCAGGAAGCATCCTTCCATCCTTCCTATTCCCTGCCTTGTCCCCAGCACTCCTTGCAGCCAGCAACCTGCAATACTGCCACATCAGGAGCCATTCCCACCGTCTGTGCCTGGCAGCAGGAGAGCTCCAGAGACACTGACTCCTGGTCTGGCTCCATCCACACTTCTCTCTTTGTTGCAGAATTTCAACATTTACAAGCGTCTCTTTGTGGAGATGGTGAATGCCTCTGGCATGAACTGTGCTGAGGCGTACTCCAGCTGGGCTGACCTGCGGGATGTGCTTCTCAGTCTGGTAAGTGTGGCCGTAGCCACTGCTGCCCATTCAACTCCAGCCCTGGGGACTCCTGACGGGACAGGAAGAAGAATTGGTCTCTCACCAGGTGGCAAGGGCAGTGTTTTTAGAACACAAGCTCAGGGGAAAGAGATGGCAGTGTGGAGAGTAGGACGACAGGATCCTGTGAAATGAACGTGCCTGAGCAAGAGAAGGCAGAGAAGAAGGTGACCCTGCACTCAAGAGCAAATCTTGGCCCTTGCAGAGCTCTCTGTGTCACTGCAACATGGGAGTCTGTCATGACACGTCCAGTTCTCGTCCTACACCCACATTCACCAGGCTGCGTGGGGAAAGCACAGAGCTGCTAAGCCTGGAAAATACAAGTCTTCCCCATCTTCCCAGGGATGCTTAGAGCCTTCTGCTCCTCATTCCTGTCCCAGAACACCTCAGCCAGAGCTCATGATTGCCTTGTCTCTCTTTCTGTCCCTCAGATACCCACCTCTAGCACAAACAAAATCAACAAATCCCCCTTTGTCCATCCAGACTCACCCCTGCTTCCAGTGCTGGCTGTTGTTGCAGTACTGTTGCCTGTCCCTGGCTCCCACAGCCTCCTTCCTTCAGCATGCTGTGGAACACAGAGCATCCAAGGCCCAGCCCTTTTCCAGTTCTGGAGTTGCCTGAATATTTCAGATCCCTCTCTCCCTGGGCTTCCCTGGTCTCAAGTGGATAAAGAATGCCCTTGTGTTCTCATGCCCTCAGTTACTCTCATTTTCTCTTCTCAGTGTGAGAACTTAGTGAAGTCCAGCGAGGCAAACAGTTCAGCACACGAGGAGTTCGAGAGAATGCTGCTGATCTCCCACTACTGCGCCACCCGCTCTGCTGCGCATAGCCTGAAGCAGCTGGTGAGGCTTTGAAGTTCCTTTGCCAGGTCACCACCCTGAGTGGGGAAACCTGAGGGGATGTGCAGGTTCAGGGATATCCATAGGTTACTATTCCACTTAATGGAGCACTTATATATATCATGGATGCATGGGAATGGGACTGCAGTGATCTGGGAGCCCACCACCAGCAGGTGAAACTGGAGGTGGTCTTCTTTGCTTATAGTGGGAACTGCCCCAGCCATTGAGGCTGAGCTGTAAACCAGGGGAAAGCTGATCCATGTGTTTGGCATGATTTGTGAGAGCAAAGGCACCATAGAAAGTTAGGGATTCACAAAAAATCTGGTCTTCCCACGAGAGGGATTGCTTCCTGTCTGCTATCCTGGGCTGTGAGAGCGGCTGGCCTTCAGACGATCTTGAGAGCAGCTCGTCTGCCCAGGGCTTTGGCAGGTATTGGCCCTGTGTGCTGGGCCTCTCAGAGGGCTTTGGGAGCTCACGGGCCTGGGGTGGGGGCCTCAAAAGTCTATTTTGGAGTCTTTTGTGGACTGGGATTTGTCATGGACCACAATATGTAGCAGCCTTCCTGATGAAGTCTTGATCCTTGTGGGATTGTGGAATTGTGCTAGAGGTCTGTATCAGTGTGGGTCTGGAGCTGTGATGGAGAAGGCTGTGAAAAGGAAAGGTTGTCACAGCTAGGACCTCAGTGGAAGTCTCAGGAGAGACTGGGGCTTCCCCATGACTGTATGTGTGGATGTTGGGAGTCCAGAACCATATCAGAAGCAAGGGCCAAGTCTGTACAGACCCCCACAGCTGTGGAATGTTGAGGTGCTGGGCAGTATATTTGGGACCATGGAGGAGGGGTGGCCTTGATAGTTCTGGTGTGATTATGTGTATCTGGCAAGCAGTAAAGTGAAATCCCCCTTTAATTCCTCACCCCCACTCCAAAATTCTTGCATAACTGAATACAAGGAAAAGCTTACTGGGACTGTGGCTGGAATAGGTTTCCTGGAGAGGCTGTAGAGTCTCCATCCCTTGAGATAGTCAAAACCTGGCAGGCATGTTCCTGCCTCTGCTTTGACCAGGGCTGGGGCAGGACTTGTCAATCACCAGCAATCCCTTCCAACCTCACCTGTTCTATGACTCAAATGGGGGGAATTTGGGGTTGGCTTCTACTGAAAAATAGGAATGTTCATCAACAGAAGAATTTCACCTTCAGGTGACAGTCCCATGTGTTCAGTAGTGAGGAAGTCGGGGTCAGAACTGAAGTTTTTGACCTCTGTTTCTTACCTGTAGGGCACATGTGGGTGCAGAGCCCCTGTCGTGAGTCTGGGGTGGTGTGATCTCATGAGAGATCACAACCTCTTTTTTCTGTGCCTAATTGTTGTGTCTTTCCTGTCCTCTATGTCCACAGGACACCATGGCTGCCCAGCTGTCCATTTCCCTGCTGCGCCACACGGATCTGCTCCCTGCAGACAAGGCTTTCTATGAGGCTGGGGTAGCTGCCAAGGTAAGAGTTACCTGCCAGGAGAGCAGAGGAGGAGGCAGGGCACCCTGGGCTCAGAGATTCTCAGCTTTATCTTCCCAAATCCCCCCCTGTTTGCACTGGCAGCCCAGTAGCCAGATTCCAGCAGCTGTCCAGCCTCAGGCAGGGAGGACAGACCTCAGCCAGCCAACAGGACCTGCAGAGCCAGGGGTGGACAGAGGCCACGTTATGGCTCTGTTAGTGTGGCTGTGAGACTGCTCAGCTCTGCTCTGGGTCACCCAAGTATCTGACAGTCTGCCCAGGTGACACATGGCAAGGACAGCAGCATGCCCTCACAGCCTGGACCTGGCTGTGCAGTAATGGAATCATGGAATGGTTTGGGTGGGAAGGGACCTTGAAGCTCATCTCATTCCACCCTCTGCCATGGGCAGGGACGCCTTTCACTAGACTAGGTTGCTCCAAGCCTCATCCAGCCTATCCATAATGCCTGGCTGCATTGTGTGGGACAGCCTGTGGCCACGGGGCTGGTTGTCCCAGGGATGCATTCCTTGGGTATGGCGAGCTGGGATGTGCAGTCTGTCCATTTCCTGTGCTGCAAGTGGGATGCTGTCACACAAAGAGAGCCATATCCTTCTTAGACATGGCTCTGGGAGGAGAGCTGTGGCTGTGAGAATGAGCTGCCCAGTCTCACTCGGGGTTCCTCTGTACCAGGCAGTCAGCTGGGAGAACATGGCATTCATCTTCCTGAACCGCTTCCTGGACCTCTCAGACGTGCGTATGGTCTGCAGGGGGAGGGCTGTCCCACTAAAATGACAGTGGGCTATAGGCCCACCACAGATCCCCAGCCTGGGCAGGGCACACCTGAGGCTCTTGTGTGGCATCACACTGGAGTTCATGCTGATGGAGAGCCTCAAACCCCACTCAGTGTGTGTGTGCACAGCACTGGGTACCCTCACACCACCTGTGGAAGGACCTGCCCTGGAGGGCACCTGTGCAGCCCTGGGCGTGCCAATGCCACCATGCACGTGGCAGCAAAGAGCATGTTGGCCTGACAGTTTAGGACTGAAGTCCTTATGGCTGCAGGTGCTGTTACAGCTTTCAGGATGAGCTCACCTGGGTTGTTCCAAGGGAAAGAAGACTACCTGGGGGGTGGAGGCCACTGTGATATGAGACTTGGAAGTTCCCTCAGTCCCTTCTTTGACCAGCAGATTGGTCATCAGAAACACCAAACCCAAGGGAGCAGACAGACCTCACTCACTGTGCCACACTCCCAAGTGCTGTTGACAGCTGCTGGGGGAAAACAAAAGCCCTGGATTACATCTTTCCTTTCTTTGAGGCCAGCTGACGAGTAGGAAAGTGTCGGAGGGGCACTGCAGAGGGTGACCATGGATGCCAGGAGGACCTGGTCAGCAAAGCACAAACAGACAGGGGCATCCTCACCATAAACTGTACTGTGAGCTCTACAACTGGCATTGCCCAGTGCTCCACCACTTCTCCTTTCCCAGGCCATTGAAGAAGGGAACCTGGATTCCCTGGACCACTCCGATTTCCAGGGAACAGACATTCCTTTTGAAGTGCCACTTCCAGCCCAACAGCATGTGCCTGTGAGTGTCACCTGCATTCTCCAGCTCCTCTGAGCAGTGATGGTACTTCAGGGCCCTCTGAACAGGGACTGGAATGAGGCTGGGACAGTAGGGACTACTGGGGATGGAGACAGAGCCAGCCCTGGCCCTGCTCTGTGCCCCCCACCCCCTGCAAGCACACACACACACACGCACACGCACGCACACATTCCTTCCCATGCTCCCCAACATCCACACATGCACTCACCCTCTCCTGTGCACCACCCATGTGTGTGTACATGCCTGTGCACATCCTGCACGCCTGTGTCCTGCTATCCCCTGTGCTCCCTGGTGCTGCAGCCGGCAGCAGCACAGCAACTCCAGGCCATGCACTGGCCTGTGCCTGCAGGAGGAGCAGCGGGAGGAGGTCAAGGACTGGGTGCTCACCATGTCCATGGACCAGCGGCTGGAGCAGGTGCTGCCACAGGACGAGCGCAACACGTATGAAGCCTCACTAGTGGCAGCAGGAACCGGAGTGCATTCCCTGCCCTGCCTGCTCACAGGTAAGCTCTAGGCCAGCTCACTCAGACAGGGGATGATGGTGCCATGCAGGGAGTAGCAACATGCTGCAGGGCAGGTCTGGGGGAGGATCCGGGCTGTGCTGTAAGAGGAGTGGGGAGACTGTGGCTGTGAGGAACCAGCTCTGCTGGATGAGATAGAAGGACCCTTTTGTTACTGTGAGGGTGACTGAGCACTGGAACAGGTTGCACAGAAATTGTGGCCCTGTCTGAGCAGGGGGTTGGACCGTACAGACCCCAGAGCCCTTCTGAACTCAGCCACTGTGTGATTCTGTGATGGCTCAGGCTGGCACAGCTCTCTGCCTGGGGAGTCCAAGTATCCACAGATACTTGTGCCTGGGTAGCACCTGGCCCTGGTTGGCCCTGCTCTACAAAAGCTGTCACTTTTGGCAAGTTCTGTTCCCCATGTGCACTCTTCACACAGTACTGGACTACACTGCAGGAGTTAAAAGAGGATCAGGGAAGGGAGAGCAGGGGTGAGCCACCAGGAACAGGCTTTAAAAATCAGGAGCTGGGTGCCATTGTTTGACCTACTCACTTGGTTGTCCTTGGCCAAGGGCAGTTCAGCCTTCATCTTCTTGGTCCTGCCACTTTGGGCAACCCCCTTCTTCATTCTGGTCTCTTAAAGCCTGAGGCAGTATCATCCCCCTCCACACTCTGCCGTGGGGCAGCCCCAGGCATGGCAGAGGGAATGGATGCACCAGGTGGGAGTCTGCTGTGGGGCTCAGGTTGTTCTGAATGTGTCACTTTGTGCCCAGGATACCCTGTACTAAGAAACAAGATCGAGTTGAAGCCAGGCCGAGAAGTCAACAAGGATGCGTGGTACAAGTTCATGATGGCTGTCAAGGTGAGCCAGGACCCCGTGGGGCAGGGAGACAGGCTGTGGGTGTGGGTTCAGCCCCTCTTGCTGATGATACAGTCCTGCTAGGTGAGTCACTGTCCGGGGAAGGTTTATTGCACTCTCCCAATGTGCTGTTGGGTGGGGATTAATAGCCCCAGCCCTGCCAGCCCCCGGGGTACTCTCGGGGCACCCCAGGAGAGGGTCCCCTTGCCAGTGCCAAGACCTCTCTCGTTCTGCAGACATCCCACAGCCCTGCTGGTCAGGATGTGATTGAGTTCCTCCGACGGTGGTGTGGGGGACTCCCGAGCACCAGCTTCTCATTCCAGTGAGCAGGACTACGGAAACTTTCAGGGCAGTTCTTCAGCACCCTCTCCTTCCACCCCCAATAAATGTGTATCTCAACCCTGTCGTGCTCCTGTTTGCCAGGTTGCTGAGCCTACAACACAGGCAGCTGCTGGGGCACAGGGCCATAAACCCTGCACATGACTCTAAACCTCCAGACCATGGCTCTGTCAACAATCCCTGTGTCTAGTGAGTGGCGAGCAGGGACACGGAGTCTCCCAGCAGCTGCACGGTCCTTCCCTCAGCAGGCCAAGCTCCCAGCCAGCACTTGCCCAGCAGAGCCACTCACAGAAGCCAGTGTGGAAAGGAAAAGTTTATTTACTCAAGAAAGCCAGAGGCTCACACCAAAGGGATTCTTCACCTTCCCTGCCCTGCCTGAGCACGGGCACAGCTGACCTGCCCGCAGTGTTACCAGGACTTGGGCCCCAGCACCTCTGCTCACCCCAGTCACTGCTGACACACATGACTGCCAACAGAGCCTTCAGCATGCCAGGAAGGGCCTGGCAGCTTGGGGAAAGAAGAGGAGAGCATCTGGGGCCCAAAGCATTTTCTGACCTGCAGTATCTGTGCCAAGTGGGGTGGTGGGGCTGGGGGAGAAGGAAGGCACACCCCTTGCCCCTGCAGCCCACCTTACCCACACCAACACCACAGCAGGGGCATGGTGCAGGTGTGATGTCACCTTGCTCTGGATCACAGCACTCCTGCAGCACCACCTAGGAGTGAAGGAGCACATGTAAGTGCAATGCTATGCTGCAGGGCCCAGCATCACACTGATACCACTGGCCATGTGCTTGGGCAGAGGTCTTTTGAAAGGCTGGTGTGGGCAGGGGCCCTTTTGATGGCAGAGCCTGCACCCTGCTGTCCCCAAGCATGGTCCATGCGCTGCACTCACCTCTCCAGCTAGGCACGAGACTCAGCCAGCCCTGCCAGGAGCTGCTGCCTCTCTCGAGGTGGCCTCTCCATCACTGCACTTGGCCTGGCCAGCTACAGAGAGAAAAAAAGGGGGAAAAAAAAGAAGGGGAGGGTGGCAAGGGTGTGTGATGGGCAGTTTACACAAGGAAACAACAAGGTTGGCTCTCAGGGGCATGAAGAAGAGGGTCTGTCCACAACTACCCAAGATGAAGGGGTACTGGTCTGGCACCCAGGTTGGCCAGAGAAGGTTCCAACTCAGCATCCCCCCTCCCACTGCTGCACAGCCTGCTTGTTCCTAGCAGAACCCAGCACCTTCAAAATGCAGCACAAAGGCAGCAACTGTGGGGCAGATATAGGGAGACCGATCTGGCTCGTTGTGGCCTACCTGCTCTTTGTCACAGCTGTGTGTACAGGGCCCAATGCCCCGGAAGACCAGGGCAACCAAACAGCACCTGCCTGAGAGCACAGCTTCCGCAGCTGCCAGCAGCAGGGAAGGGAACCAGAGGGCCAGGGCTGTGTCCTGTGGAGCAGGGAGTCATCAGAACGAGGGCACCACACCAGGCTGCCTGCATGCCAGGCAGAACAGGAGAGAAGAGGGAGAAAGAAGAAAAACGAGAGGAAGCAGCAAGAGAAAGAGACTGATGGGAGGAGCAGGGGTGTGTGGTGGCCCACAGACTCACATAGATGCGTGTGGTGTTGAAGGGACAGTCGTTGGTTGCGATGGCTGTGCGGGCGTCCACAGGCAGCGCAGAACTGTTGCAGCCTCTGACCAGGTGTGTGCCCCGACCGTGCACCGTGAGTGCAATGGCCAGTGCCAGCCCCACGCTACACGCGGTGGACAGGAGGCAGTTCAATAGGGACACGCTCAGGAGGGTCCAGTGCTGCAGACAGCAAAAACACCCGACTGGGGCTCGCCCAAGCTGAGGGAAATGCCAGGGCCGGGCAACCTCATCTCTGCAGAACTGCTCCGCAGGGTCACGGGCATGCTGGGAACCCAGCAGATATTTGCTCCGAGAGAGCGCACACCATCTCTTGCCTCTTTCAGGACGGCTCATTGCCCGCGGATGAGCGTCTCTCACCTTTCACATCCTTCAACCCCTGGGAGCTCGGCGCCACTGGACGCCCCCTCCCACGGGCTCCGTGGGGAACCCCGCACAGGCCCGACTCGGCAGAGCGCTAGGACCCCCCCTCGCCGCAGCCCAACCCCGCGCCCCCCGCTCCGTGTCCGGCCACCCTACGAACCCATGACGGACCCCGACGCGGCTGCAGCTTCACCCACCGAGGCGCTCCTGCCGAGGACGGAGCCCCCGCTTCTCCCGCCCTCCCGGGGCCGCCCGCGGGGCCGAGCCTGGCAGAGGCGACGCCCGCAGCCCCGACAGCCGCCGCAGAGGCGGAAGGAGCCCGCAGGGCCAAGGTCCAGGGGAGCGGCTGCCGACGAGGCATGGCCGCGCCGAGGTCCCCAGCCCGCTCGGCCCCGCAGCCCCGCACTCACCAGGGCCGCCCGGGACAGGTTGTGCGACACCAGGATGGCGACGATGCCGGCGGCGATGCTCTGCGGGGAGACGCGCGCTCAACAGGGGCCGGGCAGGGCTCGCCGCCCCCCGGCCCGGCCCGGCCCGGCCCGGCCGCGCTCACCAGCAGCCCCGAGCACACCGACACCACGTTGGCCGCCGCATACTCGGGGGTGACGGCGCGGCGGGCGCCGGCCACGTGCCGCAGGACCGATCCGTGCACGATGGCGCCCAGCACCAGGCTGCCGTGGCCCAGCACGATCAGCCCCAGTCCCGAGCGCATCAGCCGCCGCGGCTCCGCCAACACCCCTGTCCCCCGCCGTCCCCCGGCCATGGCCGCCGCCACCGCCGCCCTCGCACCGCCCGGGGGCAGGGACAGGCGGCCCCGGCCCGCCCCGCCCGGAAAGAGGCGGCACTCGCGTATTTACAAAACAGTTTATTAAAAATAGGAAATGATAGAAATGAAATGCAGGAGCCGCCATTCAGCCCCGCCACGCGCCGGGACGGGGCGACGAGGCTTTTGCAACCCCCGCAGCCCCGGGAGCCGGCGGGGCCCGCAGGGAGAGCGGGGAGGGCTGCAAGGGCCGTGGGGCCGTTGCCCGGTGCCGACTCAAGCCGCGGCCCCGGGAGGGCGCGAACCAGTAAACAAAGTGCAGCCGGGGGCAGGAGCGAAGCGCCGGGCAGGGTGGGGAGCCCAGCCACCCCCGGGCCCCGCGGCCCGGAAACGAGGGGAGTGACGGGGGGAGCAGAGGGGTGCGGGGCAGAGGGGCTCACCCCTGCTTACCTTTAAATTAAAAAAAGGGGGGGAAAAAACAGGGAAAAAAAAGAAAAAAATGGAAAAAAAAAAACCACAACAAAACAAAAAAACCCCAAAAACATTTTGGTGCTGTGCAAAAGACACTTTGTACAATTCAAACAGAACAAACTCCATGCACATGAGTGGGGCTGCAGAACACCCCGAGCCAGGCCTCAGCTCTGCAGCATGATCTGGGCAAAATCCCAACAAAAACAGGGCTGGAAATAATACTGATGCGCAAAGTCCCCTTTAGAGGCGGGCAGGGAGGACTGTCACTGAGCCCAGCCACGGCACATGCAGGATGAGCTTCCAAGCACTGCAGCTGGGGTCTTGCGGATGCCCGACGGTGGGCAGACACAGAGGGGGTCGCAGGCAGCAAGGCTGCGCTGGCTGCCCGGGAGCCGTGGGGCTAAGATGACACAGTCACTGCCGTCAGGGATCCGTTCCGAGTGTAGTAGAACTTGCTAAACGCCTCTTCAAGTAAACAGGTGAGTCTGCTCTGGTCAGCCTGGGGAGAACAAGGACAATGAGGGGTAGGCCCTGTCCACTGAAAGCTGAGAGCTTGGCTGGAGCCCCCCAGGGCAGGGACATGGCTTATTCCTCCTGCCTCCCCATCAGAAAAGGGTTGATCTGGCATAAATCATTGAACTTTGAGAAATGAATACAGGCCTATAGCTCTACCTGAGCCCCTGCTTACCTCGCTGATGAATCCAAGCTGAACCAGTTCAGCCGCCAGCTCCTGGATGTTGTCATCTGCAACATAAGGAAGGGTGTCAGTCCCCAGTCCGAGCACACTGCTGGCCTCAGAGCACCTCAGCATGGTCAGAAGGCTATTTACTGGGCTGAGGAAGGTACTTACTGGGCTGCAGGTCACAGCTCAAGTGTCGATTCAACTTGTCTTCCAGTTTCAGCAGCAGTGTCAGCTGCGGAACACAGAAGTTCTCATGAGGGACTGCAGTCCTGCAGGCTGCCACAGCCAGCCCAAAGCATCCCCAGAAATGCCCCCCAGGATGGGAACCACCCCTCCAGAGCCCCACGGGGGTCTCTGACAGAGCAGCCTCAGCCAGTTTCGTCCCAAACCACAGCTGGCAGCACCATCCCACACAGGAAACCAGGACCTGGGGGTGGGCTCAAGTCAAAGGTCAGTGGCAGGCACAGCCCGTGTCGGGCTCTGGGTCCCAGCAGTAGCAGCTGCGGCAGCACAGGGTCCTCCCAGGTACCAGCAGCACATCAGAGCCATGAACTCTGCACCGCTGCCCTGGTCCCCCCCCAAGCTCAGCTAGAAGTGGGAACATACGTGGTGCTTCACCCCCTCCTCCACGGACTCAATGTTGCACTGCATCAGCACCACCTGGAACAGAGGCACAGATGCAGTGAGTGGCCGCCTGGCTGCCCTGCCTGGGGATGGGCCGGGGAATGGAGCCCCCAGCACTCACCTTGCGTGTCTCCACCTCGGCGGGCTCTGGAGTTGGTGTTTTCACTGATGGGGGAGCAATGGGAGATTTCACCACGACCTGCTGAGGCTGCTGGGGCCGCGGCATCCCAAAAGCTGTGAGGGGGTAGATTCCATTCCTACAAGAAAGGAGCAGGATTCTGAGGTTATGGCTCTCTGAAATTTTTCCAGTCACACACAGTTAAAAGTGTCCTTTAAAAAAACCCTCTTACCTCACATCCTCCAGGAATTTGTCCAGCTCCAACGCCGGAGATTGTGAGAAGCTGCAAAACAAAACAAAACATCCTGAGATGAGAAGTTATCATAGAATCATAGAATGAACTGGGTTGGAAGAGACCTCCGAGATCATGAAGTCCAATCCTTGATCCAACCCCACTGTGATTACCAGATCATGGCACTCAGTGCCACATCCAGCCTCATCTTAAAAACCTCCAGGGACGATGAATCCACCACCTCTCTGAACAGGCCATTCCAGTGCCTGATCACTTTCTCTGTAAAGAACTTCTTTCTAATATCCAACCTAAACCTCCCCTGGCAGAGCGTAAGCCGTGCCCTCTTGTCCTATTGCTGACTGCCTGGGAGAAGAGACCGACCCCCACCTGGCTACAACCTCCTCTCAGGTGGTCGTAGAGAGTGATGAGGTCACCCCTAAGCCTCCTCTTCTCCAGACTGAACAACCTCAGCACCCTCAGCCTCTCTTCACAGGACTTGTGCTCAAGTCCCTTCACCAGCCTCGTTGCTCTTTTCTGGACCCGCTTCAGCACCTCAATGTCTTTCCTGAACTGAGGGGCCCAAAACTGAACACAATACTCAAGGTGTGGCCTCACCAGCGCTGATGTTATCTCACAATAACATCCACTCAGGTCTCTTGGGGTGCAGTTCCAAATCCCCATGTCCTGGGCTGCGTCTGTGGGCAGGATGGGTATGGACAGAGGCAGCCACACATGGGACAGGCTCCAATCTTACCATAAAGGACACAACTACCCATAGGAGCTAAAGATGAGGCATTGGTTAGGGCAGAGCAGTCTCACTTCCTTGCAGAGCTGTCCAATGCACAGTTATTTGGAAGATGGCCCAGTGACACTGTTCCTGGCAAGGTGTTTCACAGACACCTGCCACACAGGCCCCTGGTTGCAATAAATACTTTGAATAGCCAAACCCCTGTCTCAAGGCTGCTCTGAAGCATTCCAGAGATGAGGCAGGGACTGCAAAGCTGCTCAAACCCTGACAGGATATCCACAGGCGCTTTGCTGTCCCACAGGTCTGGTGTGGGCTGCACACCTGTCTTGGCTCCCTGACCACTCTCCAGCCCTTCCCACACCCCCAGCAGCTGGGACTGTCCCATCCTCTAACACAGCAGTAGTTTTCAACAAAAGTTTTTTTCTGGCAGCTTGGGTTGCATGGCAGTCTGATGAACCACTCAGAAGTGATGCTCTCTGACATTCCAAGTCATTGTTGTGCTTCCTTTCCCTTTTCCAGCACCTCAGAGGTATGGCACTACCAAAAGCAAGTCCCAGGCTTGCCTACAGACAGCCAAACACACACAGACTGACATCCCATGTATGTATCTTGCACAGTTTTGGCTGTTCATTTGTTGTCCTCCATTCTGAACCTTTATAAAAAACATTCCAAAGGGAATTCCATACTGTTATTTCCTACCACTATGACAACTGAAAGGTCAGTTTTTAGAAGGATCTCTACAGCTCAGAGAGGTGCTCAAACAAACAGAGCTGTTCTTCCTTGTCACCTTGGTTACTCTTGTTCAGCAGCTTGAGCATCCCAGAACTCTGGGCTCCCGTGGAAGTAGCCTGGGCTTTTCTGGGAACACAGCACTCACATCTTAGTCTTTTCAGATAATCCCTCAACTTTGGGCTTTGTTGCCTAACAAAGGCAACATTGAGGCTTTGTTATCTAAAATCACTACTTGCTCCATATGCATTGCAGTCACTTCCTCAGAGAGCCACCCCTACAGTGTAAGTGGTGCTGTGTGTCACTGACAGCTGCCCAAACTGCCTTTCCCTGTGCAGAGTGTGGAATAGGCTGCTCTGTTAGGAAAATGCAGAGGAGCTCTTCCTCCAAGGTGTTGGACTTCATCTGACAAGACTGTGATTGGTCTGAGCACCTTCCCAAACTGTTCAGCCGTGTTTCACTGAGGACTGTTCCAACTGCAGCATATTCACTTCCCACCCCTCCACCTGGGAAAAGAGTCACATCTCAGCTGGATGGAATCTGCTCCCAGGACAGAGGTGCAAGGTCTCCTCCCACCCAGGAGTCTCCCCAGAACTGTGTGTGCCCAGAGAGGCAGAGACTGCTCCTTCACCTCCAGCTCCACCAGCTCCCACTGGCTCCCTCAGTGGTGAAACACCACCCCTGAAGCGATGGGCAGAGTCCCAGGTAGACCCACTGGCGCTCAGCCCAGTGCCCCAGCAGTGCTGCCCTCAGCAGCCCCCAGAGCACACCACAGGGACTCACATCATCTTGACTCCTTCCCTGTCCTCATGATTGATCTCTGCCAACACCGCGTTCATGTCGAGGTTTTTGGTCATTTCTTCTAAAGCATTTTCAGGAATCATATCTATTTTTTTTCAAAAAAAGGAAAAAGAACAATTGCACTTCTGTTCCAGACTCAGAAAAGTAATGAAAAGCAGAGAGGTCTTGAGCTCTCTGATGCTCCTGGAGCAGGCTGGGCACCACAGTCCTCCCGGCCCTGCAGTGGTCGCCCCATCCCACAGCCGGGTCACTGCCCATGAAGAGCAGCAGGGAGGTGGGTTCCCGGGGAGCCAGCTGCACTGACAGCTCGGCAAAGCTCTGCAGGACACAGACTGATGAGGGGATGTGGCTCCCAGGGCTCTGTACTCACGCTGGTGCCCGATGATGCAGTGAGCAGCTAACAGCTTCAGCGACGGCACCTCAAACAGCGCCTGGTGAAACAGGAGCTCTCGGGCCGTGGGGCGCCTGCCAGGGTCCTGTTCCAGACACTTCTGAATGAACTCCTAAACACAAAACCAGCATGAGACCACAAGCAATGCCTCCACAGCAATGCAGGGCACCGACCCCCCTCACTCACCCGCTGCAGGGGGTCCTCCAACAGCTGGATGGCACTGTTGATGGCCTCCTGCGGCACATATGATGACTCCCCATTCCCCTGGATCTCCAGCACCGCCATCTGCAAACACAGAGCAGAGCATCAGACTCCACTGGGAATGATAGACTGCAGGGAAGAGAGCTCAAGGAGACCACTGCCAAGCGTGAGATCACCACAGCCAAGCTGTTTGGGGCTATTTAAGGTCACAGTTTTGGAGAGATAGAGAGAGTGGTACCTCATTATGACAGCTCGCTCCTAGCACCCCGACAGACTGCCAGGGAAACCCGAGAACTCTGGCAGCAGCACCCTGGACACTAAGTGTCCCCATCCTGAACCTCATGATCCACTGGCCTGTCATTCTACTTGATAATTCCATCCTCTAATGAAGCAGTGCTGGATCACTGCCAGGATCTGACAGCGTCTCTCTTGGCTGCGTGAATAACTCCATAGCACAGAACAAAAGCAACCACACAACACATCCAGAACAGGCTCCAGCCAACATAGACATGAATTCCCAGCTAGGAAAGGCTGGAAAATATTGCAGAGAAGGTCTTTAGACTCAAGTTTTGTTTCCCGAAAGTTGCGTCTTTCCACAGTTCTCTTCCTGCTTCGTTTATGAAATGCGCAGCACAGGTTGAAAGTTCTTCGTGTTGGCTCTTTCTGACAATTCTTTCCAGAAAATATTTCTAGCAACAATTCCCATTTCCTGGACTTGAGCCTACTTACTGCAAGGATGGAGGAACCACAAAGCTGCTACAACCAGGTGTGTAGACTCATACTGACTACAACCAGCATCTCTATCAGATGGGCACAGGCTGGCCCAGAAAAAGTGGTGGACTACAGCTGTCCTCTGCTCCGGACACCCCAGTAGAAACAGGCACTTCCCAGCTGGGAGCATACATGGACATTATATACAATTGGCTACAGTGACTGTTCTCACCAGCCAGTGGGTCAGACCTCAGGACTAGCCAAGACCCATATTCATTACCCGTTAGGAATTTCAGGAAGAACTACACATCACTGAGCCATTTACTTCTTAGTGAGGCACTTGGGGGAACCTCCACAGGGATCCCTCCAAGGCAAAGTGCACTTGGCTCTGAAAACAACTTGTCACCAAGCTAACCCACCCATGGCTGCAGCTTCTCCAGAGCCATCTCCTTCCTCATATTTATCCTCTCTGTCCCACAGACCATGCTCCACACTCACCTCCAGTGCACACATCCCAAAGGAGTAGATGTCCACAGCAGTGGTGACGTTGGCAACTTCTGTAACACAGAAACAGTGCTGTTATCACTCAGCCCTGCACTCAGCAGCACCGCTCTGTGCCAGGCTGGGACAGTCCTGGAGCTTTTCCCTGCTCTGCTACCAAAGGACAGAGGAGCTGAAGCACTTCAGCAGGCAAATGGCTCAGAACTGTTAATGTGACACCCGACAGGAGCCTGGAGCTGAGAACAAGGTGCAGAACAGCTTGGAAGCATCAGTAAAGCCAACAAACCCAGGCTTGCGGCCACAGCTGTGCCATACCTCCGTATTCTGGGGCAAAGAAGTGCAGATTCTTCTGCTCCTCACGACAGGTCTTCACATGGTTGTTAATTGTGTCCGGTGCCACTAGAAGAAAGTCAGGAATGCTTAGGATACAGGAAACCATAGCCCCTCCCTGATGAGATCCCAGGGAACACCTGCAACTCCAGGGATGTTGATGCCCAAAGGGGCAGGGCAGTGGAGTTAAGGTGGCTCTTCACAGTCCTCCTCTCCGACCACCTGCCCCAATACATTCCTGAACTGTTTCCTTGGCAGCTTAGCATCACCCTCCAAGGGCAAACCTGGAGACCACAGCTGCTGCCTAGTGAGAAGACAAGCTAGGAACGACTCTCAGTTGAAGTGCCAAACTTCAATCAGATCTATAACATTTGTCATGAGCAATTCATCCAGAACAGCAGCCCGAGGAACATCCAGAGATGCCAAAGTCACTGTAATCAGTCACCACCTCAGGGTTTTGGGAAGATGGATCTACCAGGCAACTCTTACGCTTATCAGACAGACACTGGTGCCAGAGTGCCTCCAGACAAGACTTAAGCCAAGCTGATGAAGTGGAGGGAGGTGGCCATCCTGACAGCAGAGGCTCCCCGCAGCCAGCACCTCCACAAACCACTCAGAGCTATTGGGAGGGAATAACTTGCAGCCACAAGAACAGTGAGCAGAGCACAAGTATGGACCCCCATGAAAGATAAGCTTTTGCGACAGGGACCTCTGCAGAGACTGCAAATAACCCTCTAAAACTAAGCAGCTGTCTCTGCCAGGGAGAAACACTAAGGTGGGCAGGGAGCACAGAGCCATCACCCATTTGAAGCTCTACTGTCACACTGGAATGTGCCCAGTCCCACAGTCTCAGGCCCATCTCCCACCTGGTCACCCTCTTGGGCAATCACAATTGGTCCTGGTCTGTACTGGTACAATGTGGGCTCACCCAGGACATGCCAAACTGCTTGTATTTTTCCACACCAAAGAGGATTCCCAGCTGAATGAGACCAGACTAGTTCCCAGTCCCAGAGGAAAGATGTGCTCTGGGCTGCAGTCAGACAAGAAGGACCACCCTCAGTAATTCAGCTCTGCCTTGCTGCATGGCTCATACAAATCACTGTACCTGATTTGAGCACTGGAAGCAGAGCTTGCTCCAGTGGCCAGCCACTTCTTTCCCAAACAACCATTCACAAGTAGCTTACTGCTTTTTGTTCTTGTGCTAGCTCTGATTCTGGGAGCCCAGCAAGATGACTTAATTCCTAGTGCTCACCTGTTCCCAGACACCAGCAGGTCCTCTCACCTTCACATCCCCAAGCAGTGTAAGCTACACTGTCTTTCTCCTAAGACCTGATCTGTTTTCCCAGTGACACTGACTGCTTTAGACAAGCTCTAGCCAGGGCCATGCACAATTACACCAGTTCTCTCTACTGGGGACTCTGCCCCAATGGATCCCAACACCCCCCACATGGCAAGTAGCTCAAAACCCTCCCACGAGTGGCCAGCAAACACCTGATCCTCCTCAGTTCTCAAATTATGAGCTCTGGAGTTCTTTGCAGCTTTGTATTTCACAGTCCTAAGTTACAACTGGAGTTTGTCCAGTCCTCTAACGTGTTCCTGTGCTGCTGGAGCCACCTCCTCCATGAGGCAGCCCCTACCCCATCACAACGCATCCGTTCAGCACCACCTTTAGTTCATGAAACAAAGCACCCACAGCTTGTCCAGCACACTGGGTTCTCATACCAGGCCTTTCAAAGAGAGTATTTAAGGTTTCAGAAACCGTTCTGTTCTAAAATCAGATTTATACTGTTGTTTATGGGAATCCCTGATGTCTCTGTGAAGGATGCAGTGTACAGGAACTATCATACAGGTGTTTGCGATCCCTGCAGGCATGGCAGAGGGACTCATGGGGGTGAAACACACAGTCTGGGGAGAATAAATAACCTATTTTCTGGATCTTCTATTCGTTCTGCGTTTCTTATCTGTACAATGGATTGTAAGAGGAAACACAAACCCAAACCTGACAACCCCATCCTGCCAAACGCGGAGCAGAACCAGCCAAGGATAAAGTCCCCTTCCATGAGATGTTGTGATCAGTTTCATTTTTCAGTGTGTCTTTAAATCCTGTTACAAACATGTGTTGGACGGCAAGGGCCAGTCCACTATCCGTCCACTCTGTTCTTGGCTTCTGAGCCCATTTAAGGAGAGGGATGAAGCAGTAATGAGTCACAGACCAGATTATCAAAGGAAGCCTCAGCGGTGACAGTGTGGTAACCGAGACACTCCCATACCAGACAGGCAGGTAGAGTGGAAGCCCAGCAGCCTCCATCTATAATGGCTGGCCAGGCCTCATTAAGAACTTCGTAACAGACTCCTCTGCATCCAAGTCCTTCAGACCCTCTGCAGTGGCATCAGCATTTCTGGAAAGAGCCAGGCTCACACTGTCTGTGGGAACCTCCAACTTGGACACACAGACAGGTAGCTCTGAATTTGCTGCCATGGGTCAGCCAGGGACCTGTCACCTCTGGTAGTCTGGTCCTTGTGCCTCCCAACTTGCTGATTCCCAGTGGAGTGTTTTTCTGTCTGCCTTGCAGAGATTGGGTGCAGCTGGGTTTGATCAGCCACACTTGGCAAGGAATCTGCCTGTTCCAGAAGTTTTCCTAGCTCACATGCAGATCGACTGAAGTGACAGGCATCACCTTGCTCTGTTATTGCAGAGCTGAGGCACGGCAGGAGCAGAGCAATGGCATCAGACCCCCAAAATCTCCTGTGTGCCTCCGAGCCGAACAGGGACAGCCCTGCTCCATGTCACCGACAGCACAACCTGCTTCTGAGGTCAGCTCTGAAAAACTCCCTGCAGGCACGTTCAACATGGCAGGCAGAAGTGCTGTTACACCTGTGACAGGATTTTAGATGCTGGGACAAGGAACTTTGGGTCCAGTCTGGTCACTGTGCTATTGCAGGTCCATCACCTTGGTGCACAGGCCACTTAGCACTGACAAGGCTTTAGAGCTTCACCTAAGCCTACATTTTAAACCAAGCTCCTGACTGTACAAGGTAAGCACACACATCTGAAGGGACCTTTGACACAAGCTCTCCTGCCTGACTCACCCACGGCTGCTACCTGTCACCTGCTCTTGGTCCACACTGTGAGAGATCAAATGGACCAAGGCTGAGGTTGGTTATGTTAAGCAAGACAAACAATGAAGGTCACAAAGGAAAGCCATATCACTAACATTAACAACAAACATGTCTTTCTCAGCCACAAGAAGGTGATAACAAGGGGCAGACTGCGAGACACACCCCCTTGGGACTGACCAGCCTGGTGGGGAATTAGCAAAGATGGATTTTAGAAAAAGGTTCAGCCAAATACAGTGGCTGTGCAGGGGAGGTGTAGGAAGAGCACAGCAGAAGGCTGGACAAGCAACCTGCCTTTGGCAAGCTGAACTCAGTCTGACAACTAAAGCATGAAGAAATATAATCATCATTCCTACAGGAACATGGAGAGCTGGTCAGACTTCTCAAATCCTCAAGGACATGAAGAACTGGCCAGTGTGAGTGGATGGCTCAGAGCACCCACTAGTTGTCAACAGTGCCAGGCAAGGACGCAGTGGTGGCATTCCTTCCCAGCTGTCCCCATGGCAGGTTTAGCAGAATGCTTGGGGAGCACAGCCCCCAGCCCTCCAGAACACTCCATGCTGCAGAGGACATTTCTCTCTTGTGTGTTGTCCAACTCACACCCGCCTTGTTCTGCATTCAGCACTTCCTCCTTGCAGGCAGAAAAGACAGCCTGTGCCTCAAGTTCTCCCCACAGCCCTCCCCAGGGCTCTGTCTCATGGCCTGTCCCACAGTCCCCCCCGCGGCTCTGCCTCATGGCCTGCAGCAGCCACTGAGCTGCTCGGGCTCCTGCAAGCGTGTGAGCGTGCTCCAAAGCGGAACACGACTCCGCTCCTCAGCAAAGGGCTCAGTGTCCCGTCCAACAGATCTCAGCAGGCTCAGAAAGCACAGGGAGACCAGGTAACAGCAAGAAGGATCAACAAGTGACCTCTAAGATTGTCCCAGGCTTGCTGTACAATCCAGCACTGGTACATTAACCACTGTAGTAGCATCACAGGCACCCCGAAATTATCAAGTGAACCCAAGACCATCTCTTTGCTTCTATAAAGGGGTGGCCACAAGGCCAGGAGAGGTACAAGGCCACATTATTATCCCCTGCACTCATATGCTTGAGACACTTTCACTCCTGCAAAAGGGTACAGGACTGCACAGCCCCATGACATTTCACAGCTCGCTTACTCGGCACACAGCAATGGCAAAAGCTTTTTTATTAGGGAGGGCAAGGCCTAGAAAATAAGGAACTGGGAAGCTATTTGGAATAAAAAGAATCATACAGCCATCAGACAGAGTCCAACAGGAAAAGTAGTAGCAGATTTAAGCTGATCACAGAGTACAAGCACCCTACAACCCTCAGATCTGTATCAGCGATTGCAAAATACTTGCAAAACTGAGTCACCAGAAACAACAGGATTTTATTACTTTTAACAGTTGAGTGTCATGAGCTGAAAGGGCAAATAGGTACAGCACATGAAAAGTTCACTACACACTGTTTCCAGAGCCAGGCAAAGCCCCCCAAGCTGCTAACACACATGTCCACCCCTGCCACATCCACTGACACTGCTTCCCAGCAGGATAACCAACCTCTGCTAATCACTGCCCATGGTTCACTCCAGAGAAAACACTGCTGGAGCAGAACCAGTGGTGCTGATAATAGAAAGCAGATGTCATACAAAACCTGGAGAAGGATACCTCTCCATAGAAATTAATACAGAATCATAAAACCATGGCGTGGCTCATATGGGAAGGGATCTGTGGAGGTCACCTTGTCCAATCTCCCTGTTCCAGCAGGAACACCCAGACCTGGTTGCTAAGGACCATGTCTAGATGGCTTTTGGGTAGCTCCAAGGATGGAGACTCCATCACTACCTTGGGCAACCTGTGCTTGTGCCACCACCGCACTGAAGGGGGTGTCCCTGGTCCAGAAGGACCCTCTGGGGTCCAGCCCATGCCATGGCCTCTGGTCCTGTCCCTGGGCACCCCTGGGAGCGCCTGGTTCACCTCTGGGCACCTCCCTGCAGGTGCCACAGCCACGGATCCCCCCGAGCCCGCTCTGCTCCTGGCTGAGCAGCCCCGGCTGCTGCAGCCTTTCCCCAGCACAGACACTCCCGCCCTGCAGCAGTACCGGGCCCTCGCTGGGCTCTCCCCAGCCCGTCTCTGTCCCTCATGCCCTGGGGAGCCACAGCTGGGCCCGGTGCTCTGGGGTGGCCTCACCGGTGCCGAACAGAGGGCCAGGACCATCCCCTCCCTCCTCTGGCAATGCTTTGCCTAACACAGCCCAGGGCATCAGCCGCCACCACTGGGGCCAAGGCACATTCACTTGTGTGACTGTGCCACAAAGGGACATGATCACACTGTGCCATTTCTTGTAAAGCAGTGGGTGCTATTTTTATATTCAAGTAAAAGAGCACTCAAGAGTTTTAACCTGACACGTTTGAATACATCCACTACCTGGAAGCAGAAAGTGGAAGTAGGCAGAGCAGAAAACACAAGAACAGATAAAGAGGAGCTGTAAGATTAGTACCTGTCAATCCTGGCTACATGCAGGCTCTTAAGCAGGGACTTAAGAGCTTATTGGCATTTTATCTGGAAGAGTCCACAATACAAACAACTTCATCCTAAAATAGATCTGGAGATCTGAAATCTGCACCCCAAACTAAATTTCATGTTCTAGACCAGAGGAATGAAGGTCCCACCGACCATTCAAACCCTCGCTTGGGTTGCACCCTCTGACTGCAATGTAGTATTGATATCAAAAAGACTAAAATCTTCATATCACAGTGCAAGAATAACACACAATCAGAAAAACAAGAACAGACATTCACTGAAATGCTACAGACTGAGCTACTCTGGAGGATTCCTCTATTCCCAAAAGACAGACATACACTGTAAAACAAAGTCCTCAAAAACATAACTCTGAAAATGATCTTCTGTTGCGAGCAGCTCTGCTCCCCCAGAAATGGGGACTGAACCAGTATAAATGACATCGCACTAAAATGCAACTAGAGCCCACGAGTTTTAGAATTTCCAATTCAACTTTCCCGAATTTCAAGCTCCACATCTGTGATTACTGTTGTTCCACAACATGCCAAAGGGACCTTGGGAGACTTAACCCACAGCAAAGCTCATCCCCGGAAGCAGGAGCCAGAGAACAAACACTGCTTGGCCCACACAGTTCCAGGCCTAAATCACAAACCTGTCCTGGTTGGGAGGGACCTCTTGAGAAGCCCCTGCTCAGGCAGGGTCAGCCACCACAGGCCACCTTTTCTCAGTTTGTGTTCAAAGTGATCTTTCCAGAACTGGCACAAAGAAGCCTCAAACTGTTGAGGTTCCCAAAGCCTTCAATCCAAAGGCTCCAAAAGGAGCAAACACCTGCACCTGCTGTGCTAATACCAAAATGGGTGAATGAAGACCTGGATGACTATAATCCATGTCTCCTGACCCATTGGGAAAGCCACATAAGGCAGAGAAAAAACAGAGCCCAGCAAAGCTGAGGCAGCAGTGCCTTGAATGCAACATAAAATTAACACTGACCTCAGAAGAGGGATGTTCCATAGCCTGGAGCATTAAACCGACACATTTAAACCTTTTAAAGTGTCCTATTTAACTGAAAATTACAACCAGTCTAGAAGATCATAGTTTCTGGTGTTTTCATGAGTGAGGTGACTCACAGCAGCACACAGAGCAAAGGAGGTCAGCACACAGAGCAAGAGCCAGCTCTTAAACCTTCTGCAAAATAAAAATGAGTTTATTACCATCACAGCATAGTAGGAGGAACATCTTTGTAACAAGGCCATCAAGGCCACCAGTTCTTACCACTAAATCTGACTTTAAAAGCCCATCACTCCCCCAAACTCAAACTGAATCAGAGCATAAGCATAATCAGAGCATAAGTTAGTCAGAGGCAGCTGCAACTTCCAACACAAACCACAGACAGAACCCACAGGCTGTCACTTACCCACGGCTGCTCCTCCTGCCCTGAGCTCTGTGCTTACACGGAAACCCAGGGCAGGTCTCTGGAACTGTTTCTGCCACTCCAGTAATCACAGCAGCAGCTAGAGCAGGAGATGCCTGTCCATTACAATTGAAATCAACCTCATTCTATTCCACCCAGTTTGTTCAAGAGTTTCCCAAGAACAACACAAATGAGAAGCATCTGCACTTGGTGAGAGGCTTTTACACCACTGAGTCTCAAAGACAACACAGACCCACGGCAGACAAAGCCTTTAAATAAGAGAAAGCCCCCCCCAAAAAGTAACCCAGATCCCACCTCGGACTTTTTGAAGCATTCTGGGAAAAAAAGTTCCACCTCAAACTATTTACCTGCCCAGTCTCATTCCCAGCAGCACCTACAGTCACAGACAAACCTTGGGAACTGCCTTAGTTTGTCAAGTTTCCAAGGAACTGAAAATGTTCAGCTCAGTAGAGACATGCTTGACTCACACAGAAAACTGTACAGCAAAAAGCTAAACTACATCAATTCATGTTATGTCTTCCTAAATCAATGCCATCATGAGTGAAAAAATTTTCCATTTTTATGACAGATTTTTCTATGTCTGATGGTTTCAATTATCCTTTTTTTTTTTTCTCTAAACCACACGTCCCATAGTTGAAAAAATAAAAAAGCCAGATCTGAGATATCCTAGTAACCTCTTATTTCTACATTACCTAAGTGCCTCAGGTGTCTGTTAAGGATGTGGAAACCAGCATGACAAGTCTTTCAACATCAGGCAAGAAAATCCAAGGGAGTGAACTGATGACTGAAATAAGCTTAGTTGTCAAAGCATGTCGCTCACAGTCTCATCAGCTCACCGCTCAAGTGAAACAGGAGCATTATATCCTATATTTAGTGTTTTCAAACCTACATCACTGTTCAACGTCTAAGGCTTAAACAATGCCCAGCTCTCATATCAACAGTACTTTGCGGTACAACAATTAGAACAACTTCACAAGGAACCAGCCAGGAAAGCTCAGTATTCCAAGGCCATTTGATGCTCAGTGTTCCAAGGTGAGCTCAGAGGAAGTACCACAGCGTCTCCTGGCACCTGCAGAGCGCTGGCTCAGGCTCCTCCTACCCTGCAAGAACCAGGGCCTTTGGTTCTGCTCTCAGAGGTGGCTTGATTTCAAAGAAATGGCTACCAGCCTTAAGCCTTGCTGCCCTCAGCACGACTGAACCCAGGCTCAGTCACATTCCCACTCCACGGGTTCGTTCCCAGATCAGTCTGCCCGCTGCCACTCAGCCATCTTGCCCAGCCTGCACCCATGCCCAGGAACACCTGCCTTTCTCAGGACTCAAGCAAGCCCTGACTACATCACCATCACCCTCAGCTACACAAGACCCCAGGTTCAGCTTTTTGGGGGTCTGCTCTGCTGGGGATGCAGATGGCACGCCACGTCCTTCTGCCAACATGTGGAAGGCACAGAGCCCATCCAGTCAGGCCCTTCCCTTTCCAATGCTTCCAGCTGATGGTTGGTGGTTCCCAACTCAGTAGAAACAAACTCTAACATTGAGAACAACCCTGATGGCAAAAAATAAAAGAATTATTTTACATGTAAACACAGTATTCTATGCAATAAGGGTACATATTGCAGCCCTCAAATCCTTCTCTGGCCCCCACCAGCCCAATTCCCTCCTCATATGCACATATCTCCCCAAAACCAGAGCTTTATCTGGGATAACATCAGTAGCCAAGCTTACTTCAACCCAGGGACTTGTTTGAGGTGGGAGGGCTCTGGCCATCAGGAGCCAGACACATTCACTGAAACATTCATCTCAAAACCAACACATCTAAGGAGTTCAAACTACAAGCAAGCAGTTGGACAGCCAAGCATACAGCGGGGCTAGTCCAGGGCTGGGGGCCAGCCAAGGCCAGCAGAGCAGCAACAGGGAAGAGCCTAATGGACGTGGGAAGTTTAGCTGGGAGAGCTCAGAACAAGGCATGGCTTGTTGACATGCAGGAGCCAGCATGCACAGGGCCCATGGACTAGCACACGCTAAGAACATGGAGAGGGAGAGAACTAACCAACCAGGAGACTTCACAAAGGGCAGTGCTCCCTCTCTATAAGTCTCTGGCCAAGAGCACAGGAACAGTTTGCATCCTGGCACAGAACACAAGCTCTCCAAGCAGGATGCACCTAAGCCAAACAGTTTTACATACAGCCTTATAGCAAGGGAACACTGTAAATAGATCAGTGTGTATGTTTGTGTGTAGATATACACACACATATATATATAAATATATATATACAGATACACACACAGATAAAATCATGTACATGACAAAAGTGGAGTCACATCACAGGAGCGGAGAAGTTTGCTCACCATTAGCAAATATCCTATGAAAGACTGTTGTAACAGAGCAGCCCGTGAGCGGGAAGTAAAACAAGATAAAGTCAATGAGTTGATGAACAGCAAAGCACTTACATCCATAGAGACAGCTGGGTCAGAGTCAGGGCACACAGGGACAGGACTGAGCACTGGGCCCTGCCTCCAGCCACCTCTTCAAAAGAAATTTACCTAAGGAACATCAGGGTTTCTACCTAAAAACCAGACTGGGCAGGAGAGACAAGGCACTTCTGACCAAGCAGAAGATTGTGGCTGACTCTGAGGCCAAGAAGCTGGAAATTCTGTTCTTTCTGTGAGTGTCCTACAGTCCCTTAGCAACCCCCACCCCACCCTTTCAGCATCTACATCCCAGCAGCTTCTCCTGGTCGTGGATCTCGGCAGCAGAACCCACACTTACGCACCTGGCCATGCGATGCCAAAGCAGAGCTAGCACCCAGTAAGAGTCCTCACCCCCTGGCCTGGAACTGAGGGCAGGCTCTGAGCAGAGACAATGACATACTGAATGAGTCCTAGGTCAGGTGTGATGCAGACAGGAGACACACACATTACCTGTGCCTGGAGGAGGCATGAGTGGGAAATCTGCACTGTACCCCACACAGCTCCCGCTATGCTCCACTGAGGTTTAATTCAGCACACGCTGATGCATTGCTGTGTCTCAGGGGCACCAGAGGACACTGAGACTCTCCAGTTTGAGGCCTCCCTTCTGCTGGGGCACTCTAAGAGCTGCCCAAAAGGGTTTTTAATTCAAACCCATCACTTCTTTCCACCTGTGAATGGTTCTTACACTGCCAGTGAGAATTCCAGGAACACCTCCCAGCAATGCCAACACAAGCAGGCAGCAGCACCGGGCACCCTGTCTGAACACAGTGTTCTCCTCCCACTCAGAGCACCAGCAGCCTGTCCCAGGAACACACCTGGCAGCATGTCCCCTCGTGAGACAGCACAGATACTCACAGAGGCACAATAGTGTTGCATATGGGTTCTGTGGAAGAGTACATAGGACACAACCTGGACCTCTCACAAGGAATGTTTTCATCTGACCACAGCTCCACAAAGCAGCTGTCGCATTCCAGTCTCTGGGAACACCAGTGGCAAGTTTAAGAGCCGTAGGTGTCTTTCCTATTCTCATCACAAATTCTCCAAAGCTCCCCATTCATTTGAAGCTTTCCCTCCTTAAATCTATTAACTCTGCACTTTACGGCACTGGAAAAAAAAAAGGTTAGTAAATGAATGGATTACAGATGGCTTTTGCATTTAAGCAGTATGCAAAATCCTCCCTCCTTCCCACTCCCTTTTTCTTCCATAGCTGACCCTCAGCACATATGAGATTTACACACAAAACAGAGAAACAGTGATCAGTCCAGCTCCTGCATCCCAGGGAGCAGCAAGGAGCAAAGGGTTGCTCCCACACCTGAACAGGTATCACAGGAACCAGTACCAATCATTTCCAACATGACACTGCTCTCCTGGCACTACCTTCCCCTAGAAGACAGCAGGATGTCCTGCAGTGCACACCAGCAGCTCCCTTAGCCCGGGTTTGTGCCCTATATTCAGCAAGTATTCTCTCTTTGCCAAAGCCAAGGGGAGAGCAGCTTTGGGAGCAGTGGCCAGCATGGTGCTGGGGACAGAGCACCAAAGTGCAGATCACAGTGCACTGAATCCTTGTTCGCCGTAAATCCATGGGAACTACTGCCCCACTGCAAACACAGGGAAGGGCTCAGATATCAGCCAGCTGTACAGAACAAGGACAGGAAGCAGCAAACATGGGCCTGGCATCATCAGTGACCCTGGAGTGATTGTCACTCCAGGGCTTTAACGTGAACCCAGCCTGTCTGGCACTGTGCAGGCAGCAGTGCTGGAGAGGAAGGCTCAAGCTCCACCACAACCACCATTGCTGGGGACATAGCTCTGCCTTTCCTGATTGGGTAGGAATAGGAGTGCATCCTGCAGCATTGCCAACTCTAATTGCACCCTCCACTGGAAATACAGCTTTACCATCTGGAGAATTCCTCTTCTGACCACAAGTCCAGTCGCCCTCACTTCCTTTTTTATTTAGGAAACCAGAATCTCCCAGATAAATCACTTCACTTCTGAACACGAGGTGAACCAGGCAGCCCAAAGCTGTGGAACAGAGGGGCTTGCTCAGCAACAGCTGCGCTTGAGCACTGCTGCTGCAGAGTCACACTCCAGCATGTCCTACAGTTGTGACCACAGACACCCATTACTCCTGGCACGAGCCCACTGGAGTGACTGCCGTGTCCCTCCCACTGTGCCTGATAGAACCAAAGCTCTGTGGAACTGCAGTGAGCAAAGGTGTAACTGTGCTGAGGCCACCATTTGTGCCCCACACTCAAAGAGCCATCTTCCTTCTAGGCAGCCTCTGAACAGCACTGCTGGAGCCACACACTCAGTGAATGGCTCGTCTGACCTGTAGGACCTCCCTCTGGTGAAAGCCATGGCTCCAACACCAGCTCCATGGGTTTGGCTTTACACACAGTGCCAGCTGCCCCACAGAATGAGGGCACCTGAATGATGCTTCTAAACTAAGATAAAAAAAGAGGATTTCTTGTGTCCTCAAGTCTACAGCAGACTTCCCATCAGTGGCCTGAACTGAATGCCAAGGAGCCAGCTGGGTTTGCCAGCATACAGATGTACACACTCTTGGAAATCTCTTCCACCTGGACAAAGTCAGGAAAAGACAATAAAGTGAATCCCATGATGACATCAGCCTGTGCAAAGGACAAGTCCCCAAGTTCACAGGCAGGCTGGGAGCTGAGTGTGCCTCCTGCCATGACCCTGTCTCCCAGGTACAAGCAAGAATCTGAGGTTTGCTATGGAGAACAGAGACTGCGGTTCTGGAACAAAGGGATAACACAAGAGTTCTTTGGTGGGAAGAAAAGTCAGAAGTCTGCAGCTCATGGAGAGGCTATTTTTGGATGACAAGTGAGGCAGAGCATCCCTTCCCCGTACACTGCCCCATCAAACCAAAACTCATATAGAGAAAGGTTCCAGGAAGGCAAAGACCCACTCCTCAGGTCGAGAATACTTGCAGAAGTCAAACAACAGGTAGCAAAGCTGTCCCTTGAAAGGTCACGTCAAAGTGCGACACAACACATCCTAACTGCAGACAGATTTTTAGAGACGTGGGCGTAGTAAAGGTGGAAAAACCAGAGCATGCAAGGATGCACTGCACTGCCAGGAACGTCACTGCTTATTTATGAAATAAACCATTTCATCATAGCATGGCTGCCTAAGCAGGGCATGTCTGTGCCAACCAGGCTCAGGGCAGCCCAGCAGCCTGAAGCCAGGCCCAAGGGAGGGAGGATGCTGGGTGAGGATGCATGGACAAGCCACTCGCTGCAGCCAGAGTCTGTCAGCTTGATTATAAATGTGGGTTGCTACAAGCAGCACTCGTCTGGCCTTAGTGGGCAGACAGCTACCCAGACAGCTCCCAAAGCTCCACAGCGCTGGGAAGAGAACTCTGTGTGTATTAACATGAAAGACTGAGGAGCAGATGAACGCATGCATACTGTGCCTACAAAACTTCCAAGTTTCAGCACCATTTCCTGGGTCAGTCCCTTGAGACAAAAAGTTAAGGAAGGGGCTAAAACACAAACAGTACCTAATATCAGTCCTTCCTGCACCTGACAGGAGTTCAATCACCAGTAAATTCTACTCCCAGTCTCTGGCACACCGGATGTGGAGGCAGAGGAGTACATGTACACACATGCCTATCATGCCAAGGAACCTAGAAAGGAGTAGTATTTTTTGGTCTGGGCAGTCTGTCTGATAGGCAGGGGCACCCCCAGCAAGCCTTACCTGATCCGATTTTGATCAGTCCGTTGTGCTGGATGAAGATGGTGTCGCAGGTCAGGTTTCCATGGATGATGGGGGGATCACAAGAGTGGAGGTAGCTGGACATGGAGAACAGAGCACTGGTCAAGAACTGCCAAGGCCTGGAATCCCCCCCTTAACCCCTTCCCAATCTCAAGCAGTATCACAAGAGAACAGGAGAGCAAAGGGCACATGCCAGGGATTTACAATAGTGGGGGTGGGGATATAATTCAGTGACTGTACATCAGCCTCTAGCTAGGAGAGAATCAGGAATATTGAGGAATTGTCTCTAACAATCAATCTTCCGAACATGGGAGAAAAAAGAAACCTTTCTCTGATCAGTTTCCAAGAAACTCAGGGTACCAGAGGTAAAGACACTATTTCATACACCTCAGTACTGCTGGGTGGGTGCTAAAAGGGTTACAATTATATACCAGAAATATCAGAGCCTTATTCTGGCCCTACTCACAGAGCACCAAAAGAGGCACTTAGTGCTATATGCACAGGACTGGGCATATCTGCCAGCAAGCACAAATAGTTTTTCAGAGCTGAGGTCCCAGGTACACCCTGTTTTTGCACCTCACTCTGCCTTGGTTTAAGTTAGCAGCCAGCACAAAAGAGGACGGTAGCTCCCAGAAGTGTATTAGAACCCCAACTATTCACCAACTGCTGTAATTTCACAAAATGGCACCAGAGTTTTGTCTATGGAGTGCAAGCTGTGCTCTGCCATCTGGGTTACTGTTTTTCCAAGGCTCTTATTAGCTACTCACCAACTCTGGCTCAGGTGGAGAAGAGGTTTTAAAGCCCAAAACACATTCTACTCAGCTGCACTGCACTGAGATGGCTGCAGAAGATCTGCATCATCAAGAAATGTACAGACCCACGCACACATCTAACACCATGCCTCAGTATCCATAAATCCACTGCCTGCCACAGGGCTGCAGCCTGCCAACGCTATGGAAGGTTTCCTCGGCCCTTTCATTTCTCTGTCATCTCTGCAACATCCTCCTGGCTGTGGTGAGACCTGGGTTATAAAGCTGGATACTCTGGAGAGCTCCCTGATGCTCAGCTCCCACACTCACCACCACATCATTCACAACTACCAGGATCTCAAGGTCAGTACCCCACGTACCTGAGAGCAGAGAGGATCTGGGTACACCATCGCTTCCAGGCCTGCAGACACAGGAGGAAAAGGATAAAAATCATCCACAAGGAGCTGATCTGTAGTTCTGTGGTTAAAAGCTTGCTCATAGGAAGGAATACACACTTCATTCTGTGGCAGCTGAGCTTTTACCCAGTGCAGGTGTAAAGGATCACCTCTCTCATGCTCAGCTTCGTTTCTACATATTCCCCATAAGTCCAGAAACACACCTGTCCTCCTGAGTCCTCCCCTGCACAGACACCTTCCCTCTTTCCTGTGAGAGCCCATGGAGAGGGACATGCCTGTCACACCACATGTATGAAGCTGCAGAGCTGCTTGCAGCAAAGAACCAGCACAAAACTGCTGTCCCAGAGAATCTGCAGCTGAAGTAGGCCACAGGGACACCGAGGAACTGCAGGCACATGTTATCACCAGGTTCTCAAAGAGATCCTCCGCTGAAAGAGCTTTCCAAGAGCTGATGGCTTTCAGAGAATATGGGCATACAGGAAAATAGTTACCTTTTCATTCATAGTTTTGTGGTTTTTCTTTGTCTTCTTCAGGAACTGTTTCAAACTCCCTGAAGACATGTACTCAGTGATGAAGATCACCTGTGGGGCAGTGTGAGACATTACCCTCTGCTTCACTAATTACCTACACAACACACAATGAGAACCCAACAGCTTGTTTGCTGCTCTTACCCTGGCCTTGTTCTCCTTCACATCAGCCCAGTATTTGTGGAACTTCACAATGTTCAGATGATCCAGCTGAATTAAGTTGTCAAACACCGCTTTAACTTTTTCCTTAACATCAGAAAGACAAAGACATGTCACATCAGAGACCACATCAACCCATATCACTCTTTCTCCTTGGGTCTCGATCCCCTTAAACAGCACTGTACACGTCAAGCTCCTACGCTAAGGATAGACAGTATCTCATTTCCTTCTGCACTGCACCTCAGCAGAGCATGGTTTGATCACCAAATCTAAACAAACACAAGAGCCCACGGAAACAGCACAACAGTTTTCCAGCACATTTCCTGGACAGGCCAGGCTTCAGCCAAATTGGCTACACTTGAGCAACACAGCACTCCAAACCCAGCCAATCATCCACACAAAAGGTCACCAGTACTCATAATCCCACCTTGGTGCAAGATATGTTTCCACATTCTGTTGAGAAACACATCAACTTACTTCTTGAAGCTTAAAGTTCTTCCGCTCAGAAAACTGAACTTCATTCCAAACAACTTCCACACCTTCCTCCGTATCCATGGCCAGGTAGGCACTGTCGATCCCTGGGACGTTACGCTGGTTCACCTGGGGGGGAAGGATGGAGAGAGGTGTGAGCTCTAAGCCAGCAAGACCAGACCACTGCCATGCCACCCTCAGGGGAGAATTATGAACTCTGGTCATTAACTTTTAATTAAATGAGCATTCTAGGACAGGATTGTGCACATATATCTCGGGATGGGGCATACCCAAAATGAGCCACCGTAGGCTGTGTGAGCAGCAAGTCCTGGGCATACCTGAGGGAAAACCTCTTGTGCACAAAAGCTGTTATTGGAGCAAAGCTGCGTTCTGCCAACAATACGTTAGATTTTCATGTTTTAGGATACCTGTAGTTTATTCCACCACAAAAAACAACTCCAACCATACAAAAGGGATACAGAAATGTCTCAAGAACTCAGATACAGCTTCATAGAGGAATCTTCTGAAAGGTGATGATACACGAAACTCAAAGCAGAGAGGAACAAAGGGAAAGCTGCAGGTTCAGAACAGACATGGGAATCAATGACACAGTGGAAACTGCCACAGTAACTTCTTTAATTAATAAATGCAAACTCTGACCCAGCACAAGTACATCCACACCCAATACTAAATACAAAGACGAGCACTAAGAGAGCAGCAAGGTAAGGGGAGGGGATCGAGAGTTTAGAGGCCAGCACGAGAATGGCAAGGACTTTGGGAGGACATAATGCTGAAAGACCTGCAGAGATCTGAGATGAACATCCAAAGATGTGCACGGGCTCTCTCCTCCAACATCCAGAGTATTTGCTGTTCTGTAATGTGTTTGACAGGCACAGTCACAGACATGCTGAACGTCCCACTGCACCAGGCAATGTGTGGTGATAGAACTGGATTCCCATCCCAAAGCACTTAGAGAGGACAAGAGGGTAGAATTTACCTTCTAATGGTCAAACAGCAACAATTACTGTTCCCATCCACTGGCCACACACCTAGAATCACTTCACAGAATCATTGGATATCCTGAGTTGGAAGGGACCCACAAGGATCATTGAAGTCCAGCTCCTGGCACTGCAAGAAGGACAACCCCAAGAATCCCACCATATGCCTGAGACCAGTGTCCAAATGCTCCTTGAACTCTGGCAGCCTTGGTGCTCATTACCAGGCTTGGCAGCTTTCAGCTGATCCAATTTCCCCCATGAGGTAACAGCTAACACAGAGATTTGCATGGCAAATCTCGACTCATCTTCCACTTCCATCACCTCTAAGTCCAGGCCATTTCACAGCTCTTCCTTCTCATACTGTTACCTTCTCTTCCCTCACTAGGGACCCCACCAGCATCCCATTTGCTGGAAGCTTCTCACCATATATAAGATTCCTCAAAAATCCTTTCTCCCTTGGCAGCCACTTTCACACGATCAAATTTACCCAATTTCATCATTCCAGCTGAACTACTCTACCCTGTTCTACTCCTTCAGCAGCCCTACAACAAAGAGTGACAACCCACCAATACAAGTGAGGCTCTTTATGATCTCCCTGGGGAATCCAAAGAAGCCCGATGACATTCAATACTCTGACACTGCAGGTGACACACTCCAGTGACAAATGACATTGAGCACAGTAAAACCAGAGTGATGCAGATTTCTTCAGCAACTGAGCAGTAAATGAGTGTGACATAACCAGCTGCAAGGCGTGGCACAGGCGGGAATAAGGAATACAGGCCATAATTATATAAGGAGAGCCTGAGCTATGGAAAATAACTATTGAAAACCATCACAGGAGATGACAGCTATATATGAACCATCCTTGCTCCCTTCCACCTGAGCCACCTGCATAACTGAGGGGTGAAAGAACTGAGTTTTGGTTTAATATGATGTTCACGTTGATCTTAAAAACTAGATTTTTTAAAATATATATATATACACATATACACTGACACCAACATCTAAATACCAGGCCAGGCCTCTTATGTTTCATCCTTGAAGAAAGCTGAAGGAATAGAGATAATTAAGGATAGAATACCTTTCCTTCAAACTGTAGTATAAGCAATATCTTAGGGATGATAGCAGTATAAATATGCTCACTACAATTACTAAAGCTGAATGACAAAAGGCTTTAACTTCAGCAATTTTAAACAAGCCCCAGGCAACAGAAAGACAGGTATGTGTGAGCCAGTGCAGGGAACAAGGTAACAGTCACCACACCAACACCCAGTGCCAGTTCATCCCTCTGGATTCTCTTCTTTCATCACACTTGCTGCCCATTCACAGAAACATTAAGGTTGGAAAAGACCTCCAAATCCCCAGTCCAACCGTTAAAGGCCCTCTATTGAAAGACCCCCATCTTTACTGGATTAACTAAGTCCTCAGCTACTGGCAGCTACTCAAAATCTGCCCCGATAACACAGCCAGGGGCTGAGGACTCGCCACATCTCCCACTTCTGGCCAAGCTCAAAACGCATAATTTATTTCCATGACTCATAAGCAATATTCCAGGGCACCAGATATGACTCAAGACACCAAACCCAGCTGACATCACCAATGGCAATTCTCAGTTTCCGAGGAGATTCGACAGCTTGGGTAGAAGAGTAAAAGGGGAAAAATGCAGACAGACAACTGAAAGGCAATACCTGTTCCACTTCCTTCTCCATGCTCAGCGAAGCAGAATCCTAAGCCCTCACAAAAGCATGAAGATAATGTATCACTCTGGTGTTTGTCCCAGACAGCCCACAGGCTAGGCAGCTTTTATACTCTGAGGGAGGAAGTGACCTGAGCCCAGCTTAGCCTGAATTTCTGCAGCACGGCAAAGGAAGCAGGTCCATACCACAGAGGTACTAACACAGGTCTGTGTCTGTGTAAGCAAGAGGCAAGGAAACTCAAGAGGAATTCAAGTGAATTTAATTACTTAAAGGGGAGTGGGGGAAATGGCATAACAGCTCTAAGGGGAAAAAATCTGGAAGCTAAATCTCCCTTTGGCAGGTTATTTCAATTGTCCAATGCGTATTTTTTTCTATAGCTCTCAAACACCTGGATATCTATCACTGAAAGAACACATAGTTCACATGATCTGTCAATTAAACAATAAAACAAATACAGCCTAAGCCACAGGTGACAGCGATTATTTATAATCTAGAAAGAAAAGGTATAAAAACTGGGAAAAAATCCCACAACTACTAAAATATCAGTGAGGAATGGAATTGCACATTGAAGAGATGAGAAGTGGCAGCACATCAGGCTAGACCCTCACAAGAAGCCCCAGATCTGGTTCAGACTAGCATGGATATGTTAATGAGTTTCCCTGGCCACCTGTTAAGGCCAGAGAAAAGGATCAAAGCTCTGCCCAACCAGCTGGAAAACTCCTTGGACCAGAGATAAGAGAACCCCAGAGCCAGCAGCTGGGCCATGTGGAGCTCAGCTTCTCCCTGAGCTGTGGGGAAACAAAAAGCAGCAAATTTACCATCAGCAACAGAACAAAAAGGGCTCTCTGGGATCTGAGGCTAATTCAGAGTGTAACACAATAAAGAATGACAGATCCACTGCAGGAAAAAGGAAAAGTAATTCCAGCAGAGCAAAGAAGCAATCCTACTTCAAGTTTTAATTAAACTGACACACTGGCCTTGGCAATTACAGTAGCAAAATGCTTGGAAGGTGTTAATTCGACAAGAAAATTAAAATAACCAGTGTAATATAACAGTGGCAAGGAAAGGAAGGTACTGATTATTACCATGGCTGTACAAACCAACTCACACAGCAACTAAAGGAGGAGAAGACAATGTGACCATCAGCAATATAATAATTGGTTCTTCCAGACATGCTGCAACAAGTAACAAGATCAAACACATCTGCAAGAAGTTCATCTGTTAACCCAACAGGCACATCTGGACTATTTAAAGACAGGGTTAAAAGTCCTCCATGTGTCAGAGTTTGCCCTCGCTTGTAACATCACTGCCCTGCACCAGCTCAGCAGACGCCATGCTGAGAGAAGAATCAGAACCTGACACACCTTTTTAGCACAGGCAGCATGCGTCCCTGTCACCTCCCGCTGGTCCTGCTCCGCACTGGCCCACCCAGCTGGACCCTAATGAGAGCCAGAACATTCTGCACGGAGCCCAGGAGAGAGCCACAGCTCCTCTGCACCAAAGGGGTGAGTTTTGAACCACAGCACTCTGTCACACAGACCATGCCAGGCCACCATCCCGGAGGCTGTCGCTCAGTGGCCATCCAGCCTCTCCAAAAGCACTTGAACAGTTCTGGCTAAACAACACACCACAGGACAGACCTCACTACAAATTCCACCCAGGCAGAAGATGAACAACTTAAAAAAAACACAAATGTATGACAGGAGTCAAGGTGCTCTGAACAGCAGCAGCACTGCTCTGGATACAGAGTCACTGAGGTTGGAAAAGCCCTCTCAGACCATCGAGTCCAACTGCTTCCCCAGCACTGCCAAGGCCACCACTATTCCATGTCCCCAAGGGCCACATCCACACAGCTTTTAAGTCCCTCCAGGGATGGGGACTGCAACCCTGCCATTGGCAGCTGTGCCATGGCCGCACAGCCCTTTAAGGGAAGGAATTTTTCCTAATACCCAACCTGACCCTTCCCTGGCACAGACTGAGGCTGGTCCCTTTCCTCCTGTCCCTTGTTTCCCGGCAGCAGAGCCCAACCCCACCCCCACTCAGCTCCCCCCTCCTGTCAGGGAGTTGCAGAAAGCCAGAAGATCCCCCCTGAACCTCCTTTTCTTCAGGGTGAGCCCCCCCCCAGTTCCCTCAGCTACTCCTGCTGCTCCAGCCCCTTAACATCTCTCTTGTAATGAGGGGCCAGAACTGCATCCAGGATTTGAGGTGCGGTCCCACCAGTGCTGACTATCCCACAGGGAGACAGGCATCATTCCCATCTATTTAATGGATACCAGAAATTAATACAAATTGCCTACTGCAAGCCCAAAGGGAAGAATACTCAGTTTCACTTGGTGCTTCAAAATAAACAAGCAATCCAGACAGGATAAACACCAAGTGAGCTATTCCCATTCTGCTCTAGTCCATCCTGCTCTTTTGTGAGACAGGCACTGAAGACCTGGAATGGGATTTTTCCTGAACACTGATAAGTAGAAACAGGATACAGCCATTTCTGTCATCCATGTTGCCATGGGATGCTTGAAAAAGCACCACGCTCCCATGGCTAACTTCCATCTGTCTGTGCCTTTGTCCATCAGGATTTGCCATGCAGCCTCCTCGCAGGCAGGAGCTGGAGTCAGAGGCAGCACACGGCCTCTCCCCTCTGGTGGCCCAGCAGGAAGCCTCTTCCCAAGCCTGAGCTCCAACAAACCCGTGGCAGCTGTCACGATACCTTGATCTCTGCCTGGGCTTCCAGAGGCAGGGCTCAGAGGCAGAGGGCCAACAAGGGAAGGTTTCAATGCTGCTGCACAGACCATGATATTTTTAGAACAGCTCTGTAAGGAATGCAGAGCGAACCCCATCCCTCGGTCGCAGGCAGCTAGAGGGTGACCAGCACCTCCAGCCTCCCAGTAGCTCCGGGAAAGTGGTAGCCAGCTGCCCCTACTCCCCACCACAGCCACATGGAGCGAGTGCCAGCTGTCTGTCACAGTCTGTGAGCAAGGACAGAACAGGGCTGCGACAAAGGCTCAGTCCCCTCTGCACCCTTAAGTGCCCCTCAGCTCATTCAGGCACATCCCAAAGGTTCATTCCTTCCAGAAAGCCCCCACATGAGCCAATAAAAATGTTAAAAGGCTGCACATACTCCCTCTTCTGAGTATCTTCCCTATGGTCAAGAAATACCATAAAAACTACAGCATGGCATTAGTTTTCTCCACCAGCTGGAAAAAACCCGGGTCCATTGCCAAAGCCTGTCGGGGAGCTGGCACCTCTCCAAGCACCAGCTTGCTTGGAGAGTCTCTGCAGCCCATCTTCCTTCCAGCAGCAGAACCCAACACTCAGAGCACCTCAAAAGCCACCTTTGCCAGGAACAATGCCTCCCTTTCCCACACACAGAAACTCAGATGTGTGATAGGAAAAGACAAAATGATGCTTATCTTTTACTATTTCAGCAAGTTGCTGTCCAAGCACTGAAATCCAGCTGTAACACCCAGCCATCAACAGCTGGGAAGTGCCAATCCAAATGACAGCCAGATCCTTCATAGGAAAAGAGAAGCAAACTAATGGCAGTGGTGCTACCTAAATTAATTTTCTGAACTTCCAGTAACAGTACCCAATGAAGAACAGCAGGACTGGACTAGGACACACTCACACACACTGCCTCAAACTCCACTCCCCAAGTTTTGTACCTGACGTGACACCCAGGGCCACATGGAACTCCATTACCCTGTCCTAGTCCACACATCCCTGTAAGGGAAGCTTGGAAGGACTGCAGCTTTAATCTAGTTACTTGACAGTGGAAAACCCCAGAGACAAAACCAAGAATTAATTAGCATGGCAACCACTGCATGCACAGCCACACTGATACACGAGGTGTGTCCCCAGGGATGAGGCAGAAAGGAACCTCCTGATCTCAGCAGTCACTGCAGTGGGGCAGAACATGGAAAGTGCTTCAGCAGCTGAGCTTCCAAAGAGTCAATAACACATCAGGCACAGAACAAGACAGCCATGAGGTCACTGATGGCTATCAAGAACTGACACATCACCTTCAGCCATCCCAAAAATCCCCCTCAACACTTTAGAATCTGTGGGACAGAAGCACAATCCCTGTACCCACTCTCAGCACAGGATGGTACAGTCAACACCAGGGCAAGTTTCCAGGGAATGACTCCTGCTGTTCTTGAGCAGCCTGACATATCCTCTGGGAAAGGGCAAAAGTATTTAAGCAGAGACCAGCGCTCTTTCTCCCATTATCTTCCTTTTCTGCTCTACGTGCCAGGCTTCACATCCTCGCAAAAACCCCTGCGCTAGGGAGCACAGCAGCACTTGAGGAGAGCGACACCACTCCAGGCTGTGCCTCACGAGGAGCCTGTGGAAGGGGCAGCCAGGCCCACCCAGGCCTGTCCAGCCTTTTCCTGCTTCACCATGACAGACATGCTCACACACACCTCCAAAAGGGGACCCACTTGTGCCCACATCCACAGTGCAACGCAGATTCCCTCAACAGTACTGAAAGGGTTATTTACCAAAGCACATTACAAAGATGTCAGCAAAGTATTTCTTATAAAGTCTTGGCTCATGCAGTCACATGGCGTCTTCCTATGTAGAAAAGGTACAGACAGAAATGTGGTCAACAGGCAGCCCAGGAGATTCCCACCTGGGAAAGGTTGAGCCCCTCCTGCTCACATGAGCTTGCCAAGCCCAACACCATAACACTGGGCTAAAAATAAAGATTCTGCTGTAGCAGAGCACAACTTTTCCTACAGTTATGTTGGGCCACTGTTGAATGTGACCTGTGTAGCTTCCAGGGACAGCAGCCACCAAGCTCTCAACTTCAGGTTCCCCGTGAGCCAGCTGCAGGAAGCTAAACCTGACCTATCAATATGGTGCTGCAATTCAGCTCCATTAGGAAGTTTCTGTTCCTAGGACACACAGCAGATAATTCTGATGATATTTGGACAACCCAAGAAAAATAAGTTATGCATGCATGCTGCCTGCAAGAAGGGCATGGAGTATCACAGGAGGACAACAGAAACAGAGAAAATGGTTTTTCAGGGAGAGCAGCCAGAAAGGAGCCAGTTGAGCACAGGCTGGAAGAGCCCACCAGCCCTGCGACCGCTCTGCCCTCGCGCCATGGAGCCTTGCCCTGTGCCTCTGCCATGGGACAAGATCCCCCTGTAAGGCCTCACCCATGTGTGTGTCAGGACAGCAATCTGGGCCGTGGGCAAAATTCCAGAACGGGATTCGGCTCGGAATCCCAGGATGGGCTTTGCTCTCTCAGTACCCAGGCACATGCTTGCTCTGGTCAAACTGCTGCCGACCAGCAGTCGAGTCACTTTGGTCTCTTTCCTGCGTGCCGCGCCCCAGCTGCTCCTCTCCCCGAGCAGACTTGTGCCCAGCACCACCTCTCCTTGGGAACACATGTATTTTCAGGTTTATCAGAGGACACAATTCAGCCCAGGCGGCTGGTGCCAACCTATGACCGTAAGTTGCCTGCGGCAGCTGCCGCTCGGCGGCTCGACCCTTCCCGGGGCCCGACACCGGCCCGAGGGCGTGGCCAGCGCGGGCCGCAGCCAATGGGCGCCGCCGCCGGTGATGTAACGCTCCTCGCCACCTGCCATTGGCCGGCTCGGCGGCCCAGCAGGTCCCGCCCCACCCCGCCCGCCCGGCGCCGGCCCGGTCCCCGGCCCCGTCCAGGTGCCGGTCCCCCGGCCCTCGGGTGGGGCAGAGGCCGCTTCCCCCGGACCAGGAGCAAGCGGCCGGAACGTGTGGGGCCGGCACGGCCAGCGCAGGCCGTCCTGCCGCCCCAAGATCGTTCCGGGACCGGCGGCGGGGGCACCGTCCCGCCGAAATCTGCTCGTTTCGGTAAACAGGCACCGACACTCCCCGGCTCACAGCCAGCTCGCTTCCCCCGGCTCACGGGCCCTCTCCGCACTGCCTGCACAGCCCCACCTCTGCTGCAGCGAGGTCATCACAAATAGTCAATGAGCAGTAAAATACAGTCAATTTTTTTTTTAAGTGAGAAAAGGCCACTGCATTCCCAAGCGCACACCCAAGCACGGCGCTCGGAGCAAATCGGGAAAGAGTACCCAGGGAGCAGCAGAGCACAGGCAGCACAGTCACTCCGCGACCACACGCGCCCGTTCCTCTCCACGTTATCACATCTAGATGCTTCCATAGTGCCACCTAATCCAGCATCCAGGAGATACCGCTAGGATAAAGGATGAGGATTGCATCACTGAGGAGAGGTCAGCACCTCCCTTTTCCACCCCCTCCCTGCGAGGGGTATGGAGTAAGAGCCTGTCCATGTGCTGCACTGACCAGAAAAACCAGTGCAGAGAGAGCTGTCACACCTTCCTGGGATAAGGGGCACTTTGCTCTGGGATGCTCAGAAAGTATAGCTGTTATTCAAATAAATTTCATGCTGGGACATCAGCAGTGGGAGAGTTTACTCCAGGGAGCAGATCAGTCCAAACGCTGAAGATGGCAAAGAGAGTCTGATGTCATGCAGTTCAGGGAACAAAAGCCTCTCTGCAAGCTCAGGGCTCATCGAGCCACAAATTCACACGTGAAATCCTGAGACACACCAGGATTTCAGTGCAGGGTCACAGCAGTGTGTGTTACTCACTCCCTGTCAGAGAGCAGTTGGTACAGCCCTCACTGGTGAGCAGCAGCCCCGAGCTCACCCAGATCACCCAACAACGTATTCTGTGTCCCCAACACCCATCCCTCAATCCACGGGTGGAGCAGAGCTCAGACCTCTATGGCAGCCTAAAGCCACAAGCCAGTTATTTAGCCATGCCGAAATTTCAATGAACTTCTTGTGTCTGGGCCCTAATTTGTCTGCAGAGGGGGGAAGTGAAATCCAAAGAAAATACTAGAACCTCTCAAATCTTACCTATCATGTAGGAGAGCACAGAAAAGTCTGGAAGGAAATTTCTCTTTCTGTGTCAGAATGATCAGTACTAGATAAAACACACTGAACTGACGACACAAACAAACTAGCTTTGTTCTCCAGCATGTGCCAGTTCAGCACAGAGCACAAGATAAAGCACTTCAGGTAAGGAATATATTGTGGAGGGCAGAACCAGAGCTTCACATTGACACCCTCCCCTTGTAACTAATCTGCGCAGCCTCACCAGAAAAGGTACACTCTGACTACACCATGCCAGGGCTTGGCTCATGTTAACCCAAACCATGACAGCCCTCAGCAAGCAAAGGTGAAGAACTGTGGGGAATCCCTGACCTTACTTTGACCTCCAAATTCACACTGGAACAAATGACTCTAGCCACCACCAGCGTTTGCACTGCCCATGTCTGCAGCGAGGGACAAAGAAGACAAATGCCTGTGCTCAGCACTTGTGCTGCAGCATGTTGTCTGTCAGAACCTGCCAGGGCTGCACAGCCTGCCCAGCCAGGGCAGGGGCACTGTGCCAGCACAGAGCAGCAACTAGTTTGTGCAGACAGCCCCCAGTAAGAAAAACAGGACCCAGCAACGAGCGGACAAAGGGAGAGGTCCCAAACAACATGATCTAATCTCCTCGTGCCTTCACAGAGAACACTGCCAGCACAAGCACCAAGCAGTGGGTGCAAGTAGGACAGGCCAAGAAATGAACCTGTGTGAGCTGACTGTGCATTATCCTCACTGCACAAGCCAAGGCAAACCAAAAGCAAGGATTCAAAAGCTGATAAGCCCGTTTTACTGGCTGCCTCGGCAGCAGGTACTGTCCAAGCTCCCCAGCAAGCACCAAGGACTATGCAGTTATTGCTCTTCACCATTCCCAGAGGGAAAGATCCACGAAACGCGACGCACGCTGGAGTGCCGGAGCCACTCCCTGCTCCACAGCAGCAACAGCTGGCCGCGACACCGGCCTACGGCAAGCAAAGGCAGTACCAGCTGCGCTCCAGCCGGGACACTCCGGGCCCTAGGAACGGCGGCCCCTCGGCTAGCAAAGGGTCATCCACCTCCCTGCCTCCCAGGAGCGTGACGGACCCCCGACCCTGGGCCCGGCTGACGCGGAGACAGGCGGCAGGAGGACCTGGCGGGGCGGGACAAGCGGCTGCCCGAGCCCCGCGCGGCCCGGCCCGGTCCAACCCGCACTCCCGCCTCGGGAACCGGCCCCCGGCACTGACCTCCTCGCGCCGTTTCTGCCAGCGGCCGCACGGCGACTCTTCCAGAATCTCGGACTCGTCCTCGCTCTCCTCCTCCTCCTCCTCCGGGGGCGCCGCGGAAGTCACCGGCGCAGACACCGAGGTCATCCCCGGGCCAGACGACGCGGGCTCTGGCTTGGGGTCGGAGCCGCTGCTCGGCACCTGCTTGGACTCGCCCTCCGACATGCTGTGGTCGCACACCCTGCGGGAGAGGCGCGGTCCATGAGGCGCGGCGGGAGGCCAGGCCGGGCCCACCGGGCCGGACCGGGCCGCGCCCCCCGGGCCTGTCAGCCAAGGCCACACCCCAGGCCTGCTGGCAGCACCCTGCCGAGCTGGTGGCGGGCGCTGCAAGGGGCGAAGGGCAGGGGCCGCGCACTTACCGGGCCCGCGGAACCTCCCGGCCCCGAGCGCGTCCCCGCCGCAACCGCCGCGCTGCGTAACGCGCCGGGCGGGGCGGGACCTCCGCGCAGCCAATCAGCGCCCGGAGCGCCGCGTCAGCGCCCGCCAATGGCCGGCGGGCGAGGCCCCTCGAGGAGTCGCACGGCAGGGGGCGCTCTGCGGGCCGGGCCGGGAAGGACCGTGAAGGGGCGGGGCCTGCCCGTGCGGCAGCCAATGGGAGTGCGAAGAAGGGCCGCCAGCGCCGCTGATTGATTGGTGGGCTCGGCCGAGCGCATGTAATGCGCCAGGTGCGCGCGAGCCCCTGAGTGGGGAAAGGACGGGTCTGGCACCGGCCCCTGGGAGGCCGCGCGGCTTCAGTCGGTACCAATTCCCCTGTTCCCCCGAAGGAGCTGCAAGGCAGCTCGAAGCCAGCGGCGACCCGTGTGGGCCGTCCCGAGGCGGAGCGGGCCGCGGTGCTGCTCTGGCTGCGTCTCTATGGTTCGCGCTTCCGGCCTCCGCGCTTCCGGTCGCGCGACTTCCGGTCGCCGCCCGCCGGTGCGAGGTCCCGCCGCCCCCGCGCTCCGCCCGCGCCCCCGGGTCCGGTCCGGTCGTCGCCGACCGAGGCCGCCGCGGCCGCAATGGGCGCCTACTTGTCGCAGCCCAACACGGTGAAGAGCTCCGGGGACGGCGCCGGGCTCGGCCCGCGCCCGCTGCACTTCGGGTTCAGCGCCATGCAGGGATGGCGCGTCTCCATGGAGGTAAGGGGCTAAGGGCGCCGGGGCTAGCGGGGCGGCGGCATTCACCCCAGGGCCTCCTCAGGGTCCTGCGCCGACAGGCCCCGACGGTGAGGGAGTCTGGGGGCTGCCGTTCCCTCCCCTCCCTCTCGAGGGCGGGGGAGGGATTCTGCCTCTCCCGGGGCCGCCCCAGCCTTCCCCAAATGCCCCATGGCAGCCGCGTGTCCCGGCTCCCACGGGGAGAGCCCCCCCGCTTCGCGAGGGCAAGTACAGCTGGAGAAATCCCCGCGAGGAATGAGGAATTCAGGGTAGAAAGCCGACGGAAGGAGCATTTAGTGCTTGGGGCAAAACGCGGAGTGAAAGCAAGGGGGAAATCCTGAGGGAAAATCTCTGGGTTTCTCTCCTGAAAGACATTTCAGTGTCTTGCTGTGCTCCTTCCCTGTTTTTATCTATTTCTAGGAAGATTTGTAGGAGGATTTCTGCTGGCTGCTCTCAGTCTCCTCTAGCCAGTCCTGGCTTTGCTGACCTTGGTGTGGGCAGATGCGTTACCCCCAAGCCCACCTGGTTGAGGATCCAGGCGTGTGCCCGCACTCCCCCATGCAGGAGGCTGCAGGAGCTGCCCTGTAAAGCTGCTGGTTGGTGTGAGGGCAGCGTGGGGCTGCTGACCTTGCAGGGCTGTGAGCCTCACACCCTCTGGGAGTACCTGTAATGTGCTGGCTCGTTTTCCCTTCTGGGCAGTCAGCACACAGCTGAATTCAGTAAGGATTAACCCTGGTCTCTGCAGCCCCCCAAGTCTCACCTCCCACTCACTGTCTGCTTCATGGCCCTTTGGCTGCTGTCGGGGGTTCATGAGCCTGTTGTCAGACATTCCACCACTGCTGGAGTGGGGCAGCAGTACAAGTGACAAACCACTGACCAGATGTTTCCTCCCTTCTGCATGTGAAACCCTGAGCTCTGGTTCTCAGGGCAGAAGGTGCAGAACTGGTGCTTGTGCTCTTGAGAGACACTCAAGAGTAGGTGCGTGCTGAGCAGGATGACAGCATATATGCGCTCAGCCGAGCTGGTCCCTCCCAGTGACCCCTGCAGGGGGCAACTGGTGGCACAGGGACATTCCTGGAGCACTGAGATGTAATCTCAAAAGTGATTAGTGCAGTGTGCAAGCAGCTGAACACAGGCATGGCTCTGGCATCCCGGTGCCCGGAGATGCAGCATGTTCAAGAGCCAGCCTGCGATGAGGTTCTGACCTCACCTGCTCCAGGGCTGTGGCTGGTACCTGTGCAGAGGCTGGTCAAAGGCCTGGGCTGCAGCTGTGGATTCTGCACTACCCAGCATCCCTGGCTTATCCCTGCTGGCAGAGGCAGTGCTGAGGCCCTTAGAGTGGTTTAGCTGAGTTGTCCCAGAAAACGAGCGGATGGCAGGAGCTGAACACACAGTTGAGCAGTCCTGTTGCATTCTCTTGCATTCCAGTACTCTGTGTTCCACTTTCTGTCGCGTCTTGGTTTGTGTTTTTTTCCTTCTCTTCATGTTTATTTACACTTTTGCTTTTCTGCAAGGCTTGCAGAAAGTTCTACGCAAATGTTTGTGCTTAAGACTCCGGTTCTGTGTGTCAGTGAAGGCAGCTAGAGTGTGCAGGTGGTAGGGTACAGGCATTTTGGGTGGCAGAAACTGTGTAAAGGAACTTTTTGTTGCCTCTTTAAGTTTTAGGAACTGCCAGGCGAGGTGGGTATACAGGACTCTGAAGAAATACTATAACTTAATCCAGAGAGGTTGCTTTGGGAAGTTCTGTGAGCTCTTTCTTGCCCTGAAGTGCACGAGATCACGGTCACTCAGTCGCTGCAGTAAGCTGGCCAGGGCCGGAGGCTGGGCTGGAGGCTGGTAACTGGCAGCAAACATTGGTCTTGGTGCTCAGTGACGTTGGCAATGCCAGGGCCTGGCTGTGCCCCACATGCAGAGCCACCAGCAGCTGTGCTTGGAGCAGGGCAGACGGGCAGGGCCAAGCTCCTATGCCATGCATGGGACTCACTCAGGGCCGGGGCTGCTGCAGGGAGTGCTCACTGAGGGGACAGGGCAGGGCAGACTGCAGGGAGGGCTCAGTGAGAGGGCAGAGCAGGCTGCAGTGGGGGCTTAGCAAGGGCAGCACTGATCAGTTTTGGTGCCACTGCTGGGTTTCCTACCCAGCAGCATTTGCCTCTCTTTAATTACACCACTGTTTGGTCACCTGGGACTCATCCCAGTTACTTTGCTGTGGGTTTGCGGTCTCACTGGCTTCTGTGGATGCTCAGAAAAGTGAGTATGAAATTGCTGGTTCTTGGTTTATCATTGTTTTCTTTCATGCTCTCTCCAGTGAGGTCTGCATTACCATTCAGAGTAATTTTTTCATTTTGAACTCAGAGACACTTTTCATTCCAGTGCCAGCAATCCATTGCACGGAATGCTGCATAAACCCAGACCCTCTGTATTCCCATTTTCCTGAGCAGGGAATAGAGTTCTCTTTTTACAAGACTGTGGGACACTGGAGGGCAAAGAGCCCTTATCCAAGAATTCCTACATAAAAAACTAGAGGAGTTCAGTGGTTGCTGGGCTGTGATTGACTGTAGCTCAGTGTGTGTGTAAATTCTGATACGGAGGGCAGTATGGACACATTCAGAGATTTAAGCCAGATGCTGGAGTGAGCACAGTATTTTGGGACAGCTGTAGCACATTTAAGGTGATGAACCATCACAAAGATCACACTGCTGAATATATCACAGGATGATTCCTGAACACAAGGGTGTAGGATGCAGCGGGTGCTGAGGTGGTGGGTGAGGGTTGAACTTGAAGGAATGTCATGAGATGAGCTGGGCAGGCGGAAGGCTTAGGAGAAAGGTTCAGCCCGTCTGTCTCTTCCAGGCTCTGCATTGAAATAACCAAGGCAGGTTTGCTTACATGTAGGTGAAGAAGTCAAGCACCTCTTCTGACTGTAAAATCAGTGTGCTGCCTCTCAAAGCCAGCTGTTCCAGAGAGACCTTGTGGAGAGAAGGACTAAGCAGTGCATGTGGCTCATGTGTGGTTGACCTTTAGTGCTGGACTGTGTCTGGAGATGGTAACAGAGCTGGGGAAGGGTCTGGAGGACAAGCAAGATGAGGAGCACCTGGGGGGTCTCAGCCTGGAGAAAAGGAGGCTCAGGGGGGACCTTCCCGCTCTCTGCAACTCCCTGACAGGAGCGCGGAGCCAGGGAGGTTGGGCTCTGCTCCCAGGGAACAAGGAACATGATGAGAGGGAATGGCCTCAAGCTGTGCTAGGGGAGGATATCTGCAGGTTGGATATTGGGCAATTTCTTCATGGAAAGGTTTGGCTCTGGCCAGGGAGTGGTGGAGTCTTCATTCCTGGAGGGATTTAAAAGCCATGCGGATGGGGCACCTGGGGACATGGGACAGCACTGTGGCCTTGGCAGTGCTGGGGGAATGTTGGACTCAATGATCTCAGAGGGCTTTTCCAACCCAAACAAATCTGTGGTTCTATGATTTTCTGTGGGTCTAATGCAATCCTTGTCATTCCAGACCTTTACTCTCTCTTTCAGGATGCCCACAACTGCATTCCCGAGCTGGACAGTGAAACAGCCATGTTCTCCGTCTACGATGGACACGGAGGTAACTGTGCCTGCTGTGCTCTCTCCTGTCCTTCAGTGTGACCCCTCTGGGCTGTCCATGCCTGCTGGGGCATCCATCTATCTCTAGGAATCCTACTCCTTCCTGGGAAGAGTTTTCTTTGATAGAGATTATCAGTGGAGGTTCTGACTGTTTCTTAGGGATCCTAGAAGGAGGGTCAGGGGCTGATCTGAAATTGAATTCAGATTTGCATTCCATCCTCTATGACTTTGGCTGTTTTCATGGTGGATATGCTGGGCAGGAGAGTCACAGAAGGAAAGGTGGTGAGAAAAACCACCTGAGATTGGACCAGAGGTCTGAATGTAGGCAGTGTGTTCTGGTGGTTGCCCCAGGAAGAAGTGGAAATCAGAACAGGAAGATCCATTCCCTGCTGTACCTGCCCAGCTCCCACTCCCCAGGTAAGGGTTCCCGAGCAGGAAGTTGCAGCCATTCCATCTTGGAGACATGTTGGAGCCTTCTTGATGAACTGTCTCTTCATGAATTTGTTTAATTGCATTTTAAACAAGTTTCTATTTTTGGTGATTGTTTGCATTGTGCATTTTGTATAGAATTATTTAAAAAAGATATGATTAAATCTGCTGCCTGGTAATTTTGCTGCAATATCTCCAGCACATATGAGGAATGAGTGAGTAATCGCTCCCTAAGCACTTTTCACTTATACCATTTTGGACTTCAGGTCCTTTATTCCAGTTAGAGAAGCCTTGGACTTGTCTCTGCTCATACAGCTGCATATTGCTATTAAATATCGTTGCTAATATTACAGAATTCCTTCTGCCAATATCACATAAAAGCACAAGATCCTGCTGTTAAATCTTGCAAATTATTTTAGTTTTGATCATCCTGAGTGATCCATCACATTTTAATAACCTCTTCTTCTGATAATTTATGTAGATGTTGGTCAACATCTCTTCAAGGAGCTCTCCCAGTGGCCCTCCCCCGTTCTGAAAACTGCTCCTGTCCAACTTCACTGCTTTTCCCGTGGCAGCAGTATGGGAAACATTTGATGATTTATTTGAAAGCCTTTTGAAAATCTGTATGGAGTAGATGAACTAAACTTCATGTTTTCTCCTGGTCATTTGCTCTGAAACACACTGGCCAGTTAGTGAGCGTCCCTGCTGTGTATGTGTCCCTGAGTATTTAAAAGCCATGTGTAATACAATTTGTCCTGTTTACTGTGTTCCCATGCCTGCTCTGCTGCTCTGGAGTGTTGTGAGCCCAGTTCCCCCACTCTGAGGCACTTTAATGTATTTTTGATGTGGTCTATCTGCCTCTCGTTTTTCTGATATGAAGCAGATTTCAGTGGAAGGTTACACAGTGCTGTTCTTAATTTCCACTTGCCTTTAAACCTGAGATATCTAAAATTGCTAATTTGCAAATTACAGCTTATGACCTTTTTTTGCAACAGTCCTTACTAAAAAACTCAGCCTGAGTAGGCTGCTGGCGAGTAGCTCTTCCAAAGATGCTGTCTCATGCTGTAGAATATATTTAATGCTCTTAAATTATTTTCCTCCTGAACATCTTAGAGTGTGCAGAGATTAGGGTGGAGCAGTCACTGATATCCTGGAGAGTATGTTTGAGAACATGGGGATGATGGGTTGGTGCTGAGAGGCAGAGAGTGACAAAGAAACACGATGTAGGGATTCAGCAGCTACTCACCTCAGTGCAGAAACTCAGAAACCATTTGTGTATGTCAGGCAAAAATAAAGATAAGGAGTATCTACCATAAACAGGTCAAGAATGAATAGTATCAAACCTTCTGTTCTCTTCTGAGCTCAGTGTGTTGTTTTTTTCAGCTGCCGAGAAGGTCTGTTCCATGTGTGGGGTTTTAGAGAGCCTTTGGACACTCATGACATTCCTGTTAGTGTAGGACATGAAGTGGTGTGTACAATAGGGAAGATTCAAGATAGACATTAGGGAAATACATGGAATGGCATAGCATAGGGATGGCTTTCTAACTCGTATTTTAGGTTTCTAGTGGTTGAATCTCTACAACTCTTCCTGGACAAACCTTATCAGGAAAGATATGGACATAGTTGAACTTGACTCTGAAGAACAGCTTTTGTGCGTCCCTACTATTGTATGAGTTTATTGATACATTAGTTATTTAGTTTTAAACAATTTCTCAGGTCTCTCCCATGTAAGTTTTTTTGGGTGGGAACCTTGCTGAACTTTATTAGCTGCCAGTGCAAAAACTGAATTTAGCTTCTCTTATATCTCTCAGCATGAAACTCTCCAGTAAGCTTCCTGCTTCAGATGGGTTGGGAAAAGTTTTATGATTGTGTTATTTGAAAAAAGGGTGAGCTTGAGGTGGGGTTTTTTTCTTGATAACTTTTTCCATTTCACTCAACAGTTTTTCTCTTACATTTCCCCACTGTGGGCAAGCCTTCTAGTGTTTGAAAGATGCTGCTGGGTTGGTTTTTGCCTTCCCCTGCTTCCTTTCTGTGTGCCCTGGCCTCTCTTCCCCCAGATCCTGGAGAATGATATTCAGGCACTCTGCCTCTTCAGTAGGGTTTCTGATCATTCTCTATCACTGTCTCCTTTAAACTCTTCCTTTTAATAACTGTCTTCATTGACACTTATCTTTGCATTGCTTGTGTGTCTTGTGGTTTATTTCTCTCTCTTTGCTATTTTCCATTTCACTATTTTTTTTAATAATTATTGCTATTATTACCATTTTAACCTCCTCTGAACTCAAGGCTTTCTTTCCTTTTGCCCTTCCAATCCTCTCTGCCGTACCATGAGGAGAGGTGCGTGGGCAAGTGGCTGGGCAGTGCTTAGTTGCCATCTGGGGTTAAACCATGAGAGTCCTTTCTTGGCACCCACTGTGGGTCTGGAAGGGTTGGAGCTAATAACAGATTCACCAGAGCATGTTAGAGGGGATTTATAGCTGTTAGCAGCTGCAGGTCACCACAGTGGTTCAGCTGTTCCCGCTATCAGTTTATCTGACCCTCACTGCTCTCTCTTTACCTGACCCACACTGTGATCTTTTTTGTGCTGTACATGCTAAAGGCTGGTGTTGGCTCCTGCCTGTTGCTGGGCTCTGCAGTGATTAGTGGTGTTTGCCTGGGAGATCTGTTATTCAAACACTGACCTTGGGCCTAATCTGGCATTTGGGCTCTGAGGCCATCTCTGTCCTTCAGACCCGTCTTATGGAGACAATTAACAATTATTTACCTTCCTGCAGAACGTTTTTTGTGGAGGAAACATAGAATGGCCAGGGCCTCGCCACCCTCACAGAGGCAAGACGTTCTTCCTAATATCCCATTTAGCCCTCCCCTCTGTCAATGTGAAGCCCTTCATCCTTGTCCTGTTGCTCCAGGTCCTTGTCACAGGTCCTGTCCAGCGTTCCTAGGTCAGACCTAGTCTCTTTGTTCCCTGGGTCTGTATTGTGGAATGTTTTGCAGCGCTTGTGTAGCAGCAGACATTTTGCTGTTTCTGTTCTCTGTCAATGACCACTTGATCCCTTTTCTGCAGGCACACTGGAAAAGTTCCTTGTCTGCTGTTTCTTTCTTTCTGCCAAATCTCCCTACCTCTCCGCTTCCCACTGTGTTCCCTCTGCCTCTCCTTTGCTGAGCTGATGGTTGCTGCTGCTGCTTTGCCCTCAATTCCCCTGCTCCCCACTCCTTCACAGAGCCTTGCTCCTGCCTGCACAACTCCTCATCATGCCCAGCTGCCTGCACAGCCTCTGTTGGGCTGGGAGAAGGGCAGGGAGTTGGGATATGCAGCGGCTGGTCCATTCTGTGAAAAACTGTGTGAAAACCATCCTGTAACCTGAAGGAAAGCAGTACACGTGGCTCTGGCTGTACCCACATCCTCAGGGAAGCCCCAGGTGCAGGGAGGCTCTGGGGTGCTGTATCCAGCCACTCATACTGCTGCTTCTTTGCCCTGTGACAGGGAACGGCTGGTCCAGCACAGCCTCAAGGATGCCACTGGACCCTGTGGTGGGACCTGCAGCCTGCCCCGCTCCCCCTCCCTCCTGTGTTGTCATTTCATTTGTTTCTCAGTTTCTAGGTCTTAACTTTTCTTTCTTGTGAATGTGAGCCATGGTCCTGTGTCCTACATCGTTCTTTGCTTCATATAAAAACCTCAGTGACTAGTCCGATCTCATACAACTCACACTACTCTTTCTGGTCCCCATTTAAGATATAATAGAGAAATTCATGATCCCTCACTGTTGACTCTTTCTCCTCTCTTAATAGCACCTCCATGATCACAACAAATGCCTCCATGCCCTGTTCTCTATGTGAAACCATTAATTACTGAGCTGTAGAGGGAATTCTGGCTTTTAAAAATCTCTCAGCTGCTCTAGGGTGAGCGCTTGGCTTAAGTTGTTGTTCCTCAGTCCCAGTTTATCCCTTGTGCTCTTGGCATGGTGTTCCTTCCAACTGCTGTTTGTTGCGCCATGAACACCCACACCCCTTCCTGTACCAAGGTGGCTGCCCCATCTCCTGAAAGGCTAATCTCAAGTTGTGGGATCCCACTGCTGTTGGTGTGGAACACACACTAGAGCACAGAGCACTTTTTATGTGCTCATTACATGTTGGTAATGCTTTGAGAGAGCCTACATTGATCAAAAGCTTCCCTTTTCTTCTGCTTGCACTGACATGTGAAAATAGAGGTTTCCAGGTAGTCTGGGCCTAAAGAGTGGGTCTGAATATTACACTTGGCCTAAGCTCGCTCTCAGGAAGCTCACAGCATTGGCCACACCTGGTGGTTTGGAGCTCACTGAGGGTTGCCAGGGCCATCAGCATATCCCGCTGCTCTGGGGTGCTGCACCTGGGAAGGTGTGAGTGGGACCCCCAGAGTCAACTGCTGTGTTACTGTTCTGTGTCTGGGGCAGCTCTGGTTTGTGTCCTGGGATTTGCCTCAGGAGTTCAGTTGCTCAAGAGCGTGCTGTATCTGGGAAGATCAGCCTCTTTAAATGGTTTCTGCTCTTTTTCAGGAGAAGAAGTTGCCCTGTACTGTGCCAAGTACCTCCCTGAGATCATCAAAGATCAGAAGGCCTACAAGGAAGGCAAATTGCAAAAGGTAAGGAGCCAATTCTGCCCTGGAACGAGTGAGCACCAATGTGGGTGTAGTGGTTTTGAGTCTAGGCCTTCCTTGGTGACTAGGTTGTAACCAAGGAACCAAGGCCATGTTCCCAGTATTCCATACAATTTTTTATGTAAGCAAGAGTATAAATAAGAAGAGAGAGGAAGCTCTCTCTCTCTTTCTTCTGGCGGACCAAAGGCGAAGGTTCTTTGCTGTCGCTCTGCCTGGGCGAAGGAGTGAGGCCTGGTGCGCCTGCTTGGCCTTGAGAGCCAGATAGTGCCAGCGGTTGTTTGGTGCGGTTCGCTGTTCTCTTGAGGGAAGTATTTGGTTTTTATCCTTTTATTCCTTTTTTCCCTTTTCC
>JAYRBT010000018.1:132043-144869 GCA_036023395.1 Myiotriccus ornatus | reverse complement strand
TTCAGTTTGGTTTGGGTTCTTTTGATTTTTTTTTCGTGATCTTTTCGGTCTGCTGTGAGAGAGGGAGAGGGAGGGGGGAAGGTTTTGTCTCTGTGGTCCGGGCACTTGGCTGGGAGCCAAGTCCAACCTGGGACAGTGGGGAAAAGCACTTGTGTTGGTACCCAGTGCCCCTGTGCAGGTTGTCCAGGGAGGCGATGGAGGCTCCATCCTTGGAGCTGTTCAGAATCTGTCTGGATATGGTCCTGGGCAATCAGCTCTGGGCATCTCTGCTGGAGCAGGGGGTTGGATCAGAAGAATCCTAGAGGTCCCTGCCAGCTGCAGCCATGCTGTCATTCCATATGGTGTGCATGCTGGAAGAGACTGGATTGCACAGCATGGCAATGCTTCCATAGGGAAGCGGGGGCTGCCCACTCACGTCTGTTCACACGCAGGCCCTGGAAGATGCGTTCTTGGCCATTGATGCCAAGCTCACCACTGAGGAGGTGATTAAGGAGCTCTCCCAAATGGCCGGGCGGCCCCAAGATGATGAAGATGAGAAAGAGAAAGTTGCTGATGAAGATGATGGTAAGTAAGTCAGATGCCACTGAGCAGACAAGGCTGCAGCTCCAGGACAGGGCCTGAGAGCAGCAGAGCCAGGTCTCCTCTGGCACAAGGTGTTCTGTCCCAGTTTCTCAGTTAAGTTTTGGCTGAGCTGACCTGCTGCCCCTCAGCACTGTCCATGGCTTTGGGCTGGTGCTGGGGGAGCCCAGATCCATTTGGGAGCTTAATGCTGTGGATAACAAACCAGCTTGTCACCATTTTCCATAGGCCTTCCTCCACAGGGTGCAGGGTTGCAGGATGTGTAAGGAAGTCTGAGCTAGGAAGTGGGCTTAGTTGTGGAAGGGAAATAATGTGGCGTGCAGCACTTGGCTCTCCCAGGCTAGTGGCAGCAGGTAGGACTGAAGTAGATTCTGGTCTCTTCACAAAAAAGGCAAGTGTTCCACCAGCAGGTGGTGGCCAGTCCCCAGAGCCAGGCAGGAGGTGATTCCTGGGGTGGAATCATGTGCTGCTCTCGCTGAGTACCTTGTGACCAGCCTTGAGGCAGATGTAAGGCAATACCATCACGATGAACACTGTGTTGGTCTGGAAACACTGAGTTTGTTGATCGTCATTCTCCAGCTGACAGGGATGAAGTAGGTGGTTGGTTGGTTGGGTTTTCTTTATTGTCCTGTGTTTTCAGGAGATTTTGGGATATGGGTATGTGTTTTCCTTTTGGAATTAAATAGCAAAGCAAACTATAACCAAGGGGATGTCAGTAGGGAAGTGGTGGTCATTGGCTTATGGTTAAGGGAAAATCATCCCATTTTCTGCCTAGTCCCACTTGAGGGATGCTGTGGTAACTGCCCAAAGCTGTGCTCTCACCTGTTGCACCTGTCCAGGTAACAGCTGGTAGGGATCCCTGCAGTGTTTCAGGCCCCTGGAGCAACTACTCGCTTCTTGTCCTGCAGCATTACTGACCAAACCTGCACATGAAAGCAGCGAGTTTGCCTCCCCGTGCTTGGAAACTGTGCTTGGGAAAGCGAGGCTCTACCCCCAGCCATGCAGCTGATGTAAAGGTTCTGTGCTGCTGTCAGTCAGCCAGACAGGGAGCCCAGGGGCTGGGGCACTGGGAGGACTGCCAGGCTGTGCCGTGGTCAGAGCTGTGGCCCTGCTGTTTCCATCCTGCTCACCTGCAGCACCTGGGATGGCACAGGTCCTGGCTGTGTGCTCACAGTCAGCCTGGGGAGCACTGCTGGAACTCTGCTGCAGCAGCTTTAGCCAGGGCAGCTCATCACTGGACCCAGTGTGGTGGGTATCCTGCTCTCTGAGCCTCTCTGTCCTCACCTCCTCTCCTTTCCATTTGCAGTGGATAATGAGGAAGCTGCTCTTCTGCACGAAGAAGCCACAATGACCATTGAGGAGCTTCTCACACGTTATGGACAAAACTGCACCAAGAACCTCAAAACCAAGTCTGTAGCTGCAGCTGGGGATAACACTGCGGAGGGGACAGGCAAGCAGCATGATGGGGAGTCAAATATGAACGGAGAGGCTGACCCAGGGGAGCTTCCTGACCACAAGGAGAGGAAGAACGGGAAGCCAGATGAAGAAATCACGGGTATTTCCTCCACCTCAGACAAAGACAGCGCTGGAGGCAACAGCCCTGCTCTGCAGAAGCCTGAACTAGGCAAAGGTGACGAGGCCGTCACCTCTTCTACTGGGGAGGCCGGGCCCTCCTGCTCCTCCACGGGAAAGCCCCAGCGCACAACCAAATCCAAATTTTTTGAGGACAGTGAGGATGAGTCAGATGAGGTTGAGGAAGAGGAGGAAGACAGTGAGGTAGGAAACAGCACTGGGACAGAGTGGCCTTCTGGCTGGGCAGAATGTATTGCTTACGGTGGTACTTGAGAAGAGCCTCTCACTCATCCTAGGTGTGTCCTAGGAGCAGGTGTTTCAGGCTGATCCTTTCAGGCCATCCCATGGGAATTTTTGGGATTGGTGAGATAATCCTGAAGGACACACACTCTCATCCTGCAGCAGCCATAGCCAATAGCCCCAGGTCCTGCTGCATGCACCATCCCTTCATCCACTGCTGTAGTGACACCAGCTGCTCTGGTTGTAGCCATCAGGTGTGGGGGACATGTGCCAGGTCACCTCACACCTCTGGGGGACGTGACCATTGGTCCCCAGGATGGAGAGACCAGTGGGGGGAGGGCACTGAGTGTCCTGTGCGACTCCTGTGGTAATCACTCCGTTCTTGTAGGAGTGCAGTGAGGATGAGGATGGTTACAGCAGCGAAGAAGTAGAGAATGAAGATGATGAAGATGACACTGAAGAATTAGAGGAGGATGAGGATGAAGAGGAGGAAATGTTGTTACCAGGCATGGAGGGGAAAGAGGAGGTACACCCTGTTCTTGTGTTCTGCAGTGTAGTGTGGAGCCAGGGGCACTTGGGAGACTCAGTAAGAGGTTGTTCCTGCTCAGGTGGGGATAGAACACCCCATGTGCTCTCCTGGGGCTGAGAGAGCTGCTGACAGCCTGGGTTTGTGCAAAGGCTGAGGGATGGGCCTGGATCCGGGCAGAAGGCTGAGGTAAATGAGGCTGATCCTGCCTCTAAATGTGGGGTATACGGAAATGCCGTAGGCTGGTGTGGAGGGAGAGCATGGGGCAGGAACAGATGGGCTCCACTGGCACTGCTGCTCCAGGGCACAGCATTGCTTCTCGCCAGGTCAGGGCTGCAGCTCCTTAGCCTGTGACAGCGCAGGCAGATGGGCCAGGGATCCAGAGGTCATGTAAAGGGGACATGGCTTCCATGGTGCCAATTTCTCCCTTTGGGGAGACGGCCTGGCTTCTAGTGATAATCTGCTTGAGCTGGGCTGGGGCTGGATTCAGCATGTTAGAGCAGGGGGTATGACAGGACATGTGGAACACCAGGCAATCCTGATCCACTTTGCTGCATGAGGCTGGAATGGAGTTGTTGGCTGACCTTGCCCCTCAGTGAACGCTCTCCTGGTGTTTCACACTCCCTCGGGCTTTCTCCATCACTGTGTGTGTTCATGGGGTGAGATGCAGCACCCTGGGGTCTGGGACACAGCTGGGGCTGGCTCCCTTAGTGACCCGACATGGAGCCAGAGAAAGGAATCTCACCAAAATCCTGTGTCTCTTACAGCCTGGCTCGGACAGCGGGACCACCGCTGTCGTGGCGCTGATCCGGGGCAAGCAACTGATCGTGGCCAACGCCGGGGACTCGCGCTGCGTCGTGTCGGAGGGCGGCAAGGCCGTCGATATGTCGTATGACCACAAGCCAGAGGATGAAGTGGAGCTGGCCAGGATAAAGAATGCTGGCGGCAAGGTCACCATGGACGGGAGGGTGAACGGCGGCCTCAACCTCTCCAGGGCCATCGGTGAGCAGGAGGGTGGATGCTGGCAGACCTGGCCTCAGACAGCTGTGCTTCCAGCACTGCCAGCCACCAAGGTTATAGGACAGTTTTTAACCAGACGACTAGAGCCTATTCTTTATTTCATGGGAGATTTCAGTCTAATTGGAGAAAATGGCCATGAAGCAAAAGCAGCACCTGGCACCTCCCAGGCTATTGTGCCAATAACTGGGTTGTCAGAAACCAGCTCATGTAAACTGTCCCAAAACCAGATTGCTGTCTTTGGAAACAGGACTTTTCCTGCTCTCTGTCTGTTGAGGGACCCTGGTGTGTTGCTTCCTGGGGACCTGGCTTCAAGGCAGTTTAAACTCACTTGGTCATCTGTACTTCTGCAGAAGGACCCAAACCACTGAAATCATTATCCTAGGGTAAAGAGATAATAACATCTTTAGGATAGAGACAAGGAGTTTGTTTATCTAGGGAGACACTGGCATTCCCACCTGCTATTTTGCGGTGGCCCCGGAAGTCCCTTTGTAGGCTCTGATTCCTGATAAACTGCTAGCTGGAGCTGAGGGTCAGTTTTCTCATGTGAGCTTTGAATCATAGAGTGAACCCTGGGATGGTTTGGATGGGATGGAACTTAAAGATCATCTTGTTCCAATCCCCGCTGCCATGGGCAGCGACACCTTCCACTAGACTGGGTTACTCCAAGCCCCATCCAGCCTGATCCAGAACACTTTCAGGGCTGGGGCAGCCACAGCCTCTCCAGAGGTGACTGTTGGCCTGGTGTTGCCCCAGGAGGTGGGGAAGCAGCAGCACTTGATTTGCGGTGAAGAGAGGCTGAGCTGGCCAAGGCTCCTCTTCCCTGGGCTAGCCAGAGCTGACACCTGGAACCTGCGGTGGTTCCTCTGCCTCATGGCCCACAGTCTGATCCCAGGCTGCGGGAGCACTGGCTGGATCCCACTGGGGCCTTGTGACAGGGCAGTGCTGCTCACTGTGCAGGACAGGCAGCACTGCCCGATCCCAGACATCCTCCTCCCCACCGCAGGGGATCACTTCTACAAGCGGAACAAGAACCTCCCTCCGGAAGAGCAGATGATCTCTGCCTTGCCTGACATCAAAGTGCTGACAATAAATGACAACCACGACTTCATGGTCATTGCCTGTGATGGAATCTGGTGAGTGGTGAGGGAGCTGTTGTGCCTCTGGGGTATTGCTTCTCTGGTCTTTCCCTGGAGCTGAGCCTGGGGAAGGACTGTTGGACACTGGCATGTGTACTCCCTTCGGCTGCTCTTCTGACCTCTCTGCTCTGCAGGAATGTGATGAGCAGCCAGGAAGTGGTGGATTTCATCCAGTCCAAGATCACTCAAAAGGATGAGAATGGAGTCCTGCGGCCTCTCTCCTCCATTGTAGAAGAGGTAAAATCTGGAGCTCTGCTGTCCGTGCAGCAACACAGCATTTCTGTGTCCCAGTTCAGGGCCTGGCTCTGCCCTCCTGCTCCCTCACATGGGCTCATCCAGGACTCAGGGGGTCTGCAGCTCATAGGCTACAATGGGGAGGAGCAGGAACACCTCTGCAATGGGACCCGGTTCCCTGGGCACCTGGGCCAGTGTCTGACCTCAGGGGTGCTGTCCAGCCGAAGGAGTTGCTGCCCACGTTCAGAAACCTTGGGCTGCTGAGGTTATTTCTGTCCCTTCTCTGGTGGGAACAGCATTTAAAGCATTCCACACAGCCCTGGCCTGGCAAACCTGAGCCACTGTCAGGTGTTGGAGTGGGCCTGGTACCTCGGAGTGGTCCCAGTGTGTGTCTGTGCTCTCTGCTGACCTGCCCTTTCCCTCCCCAGCTGCTGGATCAGTGCTTGGCTCCAGACACCTCAGGGGATGGCACCGGCTGCGATAACATGACCTGCATCATCATCAGCTTCAAACCCCGTAACACACACCCACCTGCTGAGAGTGGGAAGCGGAAAATGGGGGAGGTGGCAGCACCAGTGGAGGAGAACGGTGGGGACAGCACCAAGAAGGCCAAGCTGGAGTAGCAGGGCCTGCCCAGGGACTGGGGCTGTGCTCACCAGACTCGTTTCTTACCCATGCTGAACTCAAGACTCCAAGTCTTGTCCTTTTTTTAGCCTTAGCAGAGGCCTTGTTTGTCCGTGTCCTGGTTGGGGGGGTGGGGGGCGGGTCTGGTTAGCGAGGGCATGTCGCACTGTTCATCCGTAACCATTCCAAAGAGAGAACGAGGACGGAGCTGCGCCCAGGAGCACCACAGCACAGAGCCTGTGGTGAGGAGGAGGATGTCCCCCCATTGTCTCCATGTGGTTGTTGCCATTTCTGTGCCTGTGAATTTCTGTTTGGAGGGAAGAACTTTTTCACTGTTGAGGTTTTTTTAATCTGCACCCAATTATTTAAGGCCCTTTCTGTTTTTATTTGTGAAACAATCTGGCAGTGGTGCTGCGGCCACGCCATGTTCGGTTGTACACTTTCAATCAATACTTTTTTTCAAACTAAAAGACTGGAAAACACAGCTGTGCTCCTGGTCCTTGGTTCTTTCCTGGAAGGGGAGATGAGGAAAGTGGGGTGGGAAGGACATTTGTCCTTGGGGTCTTGGAGCACCGCAGGGCTTTGGCCTGTGGCTCCCAGTTCCCCCAGGATGAGGGATCCTGCTGAGGATTCTCAGAGCAGACACGAGCCGCTGGAGACTGTGTCTGAAGGAACGGGGGCACCAGTCACCCTACTGAGCTCACTTGCCCTCAGCAAGCAGCACCCATTGAGCTGCACCTTCTAACAAGGTGCAGCAAGGGACACCTCCCTGATGCACAGCTCGTACAAGGTGTGTTGATACCTGTGACTGCTCCTGCAGGAGTGAAGTCTCTGGGCTGTAAAACACTGATGGAAAGATGGGCTCTCCCTGTGCAGCAGAAAGAGCCACAGACCGGGCAAACCACTGGAAAAGAAGAGCATCTGTAGTGAACTGTTATTTTGTTTCCTTTTTTCTTTTACACACAACTGGCCCCTTGGTGTCTGTTTCCTACACTTGCTCTTCCCCCCAGTCCCTCCTTCCCACACAGCCTAGAGCACTCCCACCTGCCCCAGGATCCCACATGGAGCCACAAGCCCTGTGGGCAGCAGCCTGTTGTTGCTGGGGGGTCCCCCTGGTCTTCAGGGGCTCTGACCATCCTAAGGGCCCTGTGGCAGCTGGACTGGTGCCTCTGCTGGCTGTGCAGAGGTGACCAGGGCCCCTCCCTGCACAGCTTCTGGAAACCTGTGCTCCTCCATGTGACCTCCTGGTGAGCTGCCATGACAGAACCTGCCAGGCAGTCACAGCAAAACCCTGGAGTCTATTCCCTGAGCAGCTGCAGCAGGTTAACGCAAACATCTGCAGCTCTAAGGGCCTTTGATGTGGCACAGGACCCACTACAGAGGGCAGAATTAGATAGGATGTTGGGAAGAAATTGTTCCCTGGGAGGATGGTGAGGCCATTAGCAGTTTGCCCAGAGAAGGTGTGCCTGCCCCATCCCTGAAAGTGTCCCAGGCCAGGCTGGACAGGGCTTGGAGCAACCTGGGATAGTGGAAGGTGTCACTGCCCATGGCAGGATGGCATAGATGAGCTTTAAGGTCCCTTCCAACCCAAACCCTTCTGGCATTCCGTTACTGCCCAGCTTTGAGCAGTAAAATGTCCAGAAGCAGTTTTTTCTCCCCAGGATGCTGCAATGGAGTCAGAGTGGCCACAGGCAGGACCCCACTGCCTGAGACTCCACATCCCATGTGCTGGGTCCGCACCCACAGCCTGTGGCATTACCCCACTGTGCCGCAGGAGACAGACAAACCCTTGGAAAGCAGCTTTATTTCCCAGTGGTGCCTCTGGGGAGGGGCAGCTGGGGCTGGTGTGGCAGTGCAGGATGTCATCCACACCTACCCAGGACCGAGCTCTTGGGGCTGGGAGTGCCCGCAGAGGGGGACTGGCTCTGCCACAGGAGAGCACTGGGCTTGTGTGTGGATTGAGGCTCTTCCTCTCAGCCCTCTCACTCCACAGGGACACCCACAAAGCTACCCCTGTCACTGGTGGCTCCCACGGAGTCCCCAGAGAGACTCTGCCCAGACAGGACGCTGCTCAGGCTCTGCTGCCGGGCAGGACGCGGCACTGCTTCGACCGACACCTCCACCTCGATGGTGATGCCTTCCCTGTGGACAGACACCAGCCTGAGGGCAGCAGCCTGGAGGGGGACATCACCTGTTCCTGCGTGGCACAGCGGGCGCGAGGGCGGCTGTTCGCAAGGGATGTGTCAGCCCCCAGCACGGCCACCCTGCTCACCTGTCGGAGGTGTCCTGGCCCTCGCTCAGCATGCTCCCCGCCAGTGCCACCGTGCTGGCAGACTGGCTGTCCCATGCCGGCCCGGGGTGCTGGCTGCGGCTGCTGCTGGGGAGGGAGGCGGTGGGGTCTGGGGCTCCATCCTCACCTGGCCTGGGGCTGCGGTTTGGGCTGGGCAGCACAGACCACAGCTCATTCACTGCAGGAGGGAGACAGCGCTGAGCACCCTGTTCCCAAGGACTGCTCCCTGCTGGAGCAGGGAGGGCATGGGCCAGGGCCAGGCATGGGACTCACACTTGGCCAGGTTCTCCAGCTCTACCATGCCAACGTCTCCAGGTGTGCGGCCACCCCCACAGCCCCAGCGGCTCCGGCACAGTGACAGCACCACGGTTCCGTACACATAGGTGAGCATCAGGGGCACACCAACACCTGGGGGTGGACAGGTAGTCACTGTCCAGCCCCAGTGCCCCCGATCCCAGACATCCCCTGAGATCACTCCCCAACCCCACTGCTCAGTGCAGGGCAGTGCCTGCACTCACCCACGGTGATGGCTGTTATGATGGGGGACACAAAGAGAGAGAGAAGGACACTGCTGGTGACAGAGAAGCACTGCTGGCACCCTGACAGGCTGCTCCGCCGGCTCTGGCCCAGCACCTGCAGGATGAGATAGATGAAAGGCTCTACAAAGACCTTGTGGCCTCTTCCCAGCCTGGTAGAGCTCTAGCTGCAACCACAGCCACCCAGACACTCCTCCCTCTCCTCAGGGACAGGCAGCCATGACAGCACTGCCACCACAGCTCAGGCGTCCTTGCAAACCCCCCCTAGGCTCCCAGACCTCTTCTCCCTTTCACCCACCCCAAACCCCACTCCCCACACTGAGCACACCTGCGTGGGCGGAGAGTGCTGGGGGGAAGTGGAGGGTCCTGGCAAGGAGGGGTTGTGGCCAGTCAGGGGTGGCACAGGGATGTGCTGTGGGAAGTCAGGGGTGGCATACGGACATGCTGAGGTCCCAGTTAGGGATGTGCTATGGGCAGCAGGGAGCATTGCAGGTCTGTCCTGGCCAGGGGCCATGGACTGCCAGGCTTGGCAGGGAGCAGGACCACAGGGATTCCTAGACCTCCTGCCAGTACCTTCCTACCCATGTAGATGGGGATCCCAATGGTAATGACAGGGACAGCAACGCCTGCGACGAGGGAGATGACCATGGGTGCACCCAGCACCATGCCCAGCTGCCACAGGATCCTCCGGGTCCGCGACCATGGCCTCTTTCCCCAGAAAGTACAGCCAGAGGGGCTGTGGGGACAGAGCAGGGCTGGGCCAAGGCGGAGACCAGCACAGCCCAGCCCTGTGCCAGGGGACACCTGGGGGCCCACTGGGGAGCAGACAGCCAGGTTCCCCCAACCCTGAGCTCCAGTTGCCTCCTGGGAATGCCAACAGCTGGCCTCAGCCCTGCCAGACCGAGTGGCATAGACCACCCTGCTCCCCCCAGCCAGCCCCAAACCTGGGGCCAGGCCTGGCTGCCCCCATCCCAGTCCCCGAGCTCCTGTCAGGGCCCCCACCTGGGGCAGCCCCCGTGGCCCCGCGCTGACCTCAGGAAGTGCACGTCAGAGATCTCCCGCAGGCAGAGCCAGCAGAAGAGGCACCCGCAGACCGTGCAGTTCATGCGGTTGCAGCTCCCATCATTGATCTTCATGATGAAGGCGCTGCAGCGGGGACAGACCTTGATGTCCTCAGCCTCAGCTGGGGGGGAGATGAGATGGGATGGGGGAGCAGGACAGGACACACCCTGTCCCAGGCTCCCCAAGTCCCACGAGTGCCAGAGTGCCACATGCCAGCCCGACTGGCACAGGGGCTACAAGCCTGAGGCAACCAGCAGCCCCGGCTCCAGCAGACCCACAGGCAGGAGGCACAGAGGCACCCAACAGTGCCAGACCCTGGCCCTGCGGCTCCCATCCTGGGCCAGGACCTCCCCCTGGGCCAGGGCCTCACCGTGGGCTGAGTCCTCAGGTTGGGTCGGCTGTGCTGTGGGGGTGGCCAGGCCAGAGGCCGGTGGCACTGGCACACAGGGGCCATCGGGATGCCAGGGCTGCCGGCAGTGGTAGCAGAACTCGGTGCCACAGCCCTCACGCCCGCAGGTGAGGCGGGGACACTCAGCACAGCCGTGGGCGAGGACAGCATAGCTGTGGGGAGAAGGCAGTCGGAGCTGGTGCAGGCAGGCTGGGCAGTGGCAGGTCCCAGCCCCGCGCTGAGCTGGGGATGCAGCCCCGGCTCAGGGGAGCCGGGACACACCCTCATCAGCACGGACTGCGGCGCAGCCCGCCCCGTCCAGCACCCGCAGCTCTGCGGTTCACGAGCTGCCCGGCGCAGCCAAGGACACCAGCCCTGGCAGACAGGCTCTGGGGCCGGACAGGGATCGGACGCGTCCCTGCACAGCCCAGCCGCACACGGGACCGCGTGACAAGGGAGTGAGTCTGGGAAGGGTTCATGGCACGCCGCTGCGGCGGGCAGGGGGCCCATGCCGCTCCCCTGCTGCCGCCCCCCCGCCGGGCCCGGCAGTACCTGCAGTCGGGCGCGGGGCACCAGCGAGTGCCGGGGTCGGCCACCAGCAGCCGCCGCAGCAGGAACTCCTCGTACTTGTCGCGGAGGGCGGGCTCCGGCAGCAGCCGGCGCACGTCAGCAGGGGGGAGCACAGCGGGGCAGTGCGGGCACGACACCAGCACGCGGCTCTCGCTGACGGCCAGGCGCAGGTACTGCTCCAGGCAGGCCCGGCACGAGCGGTGGGTGCAGCAGGCCAGAGTGAGAAAGGCCTCGGGGGGCTGGGACAGCAGGCACAACGGACACTCCTCCAGCGACCGGCCCTCGCCCGGTGGCAGCGCCACGCGCGTCTCCTCGGCTTCCTCCGGCTCCGGCAGCGTGTCCCCCTGCACAGCCTGTGGCTTTCGCCTGAAGCAGCCCAGGAGCCAGCGGGGCCTGGGCACGCACGGGGGCCGCTCCATGGTGGCCCTCAGAGTGGCTGCCGGCTGCTGTCGGGCTACGGAGGGCAGCGGGGACGTGCCGGCCCCGGCGCGGCCCCCATGGCCTGGCTCCTACCTGGGCCTCCCCACAGTTAGTGGCAGAACCATCCCCAGCTGCAGTCGGTGCCGCTCAGCCTGTAGAGGAACCGCTCCTGAGGGCAAGGCCCTGCAATCGGGCCCTCGGCACCCACGAGACCCCGACAGTGCCCTGCCGACGGGCCCTGGCCTGTCCTGTCCCAGCCTGTCTCCTTCAGCTCAGCACCAAAGTCCAGAGGCACAGGACTCCCAAATCCCCAGGGTGGGGAAGACAGCAGCGCTACTGTGACAGCCAGATCCTGCACGAGCAGTGTGACACACACCTCCCTCCCCGGCCCGGGGTTCTTCCCCAGCGTGAGACACGACTTTTTTCCTGGAGTGCCAAGGGACCCAAAACCCCTTTCAGTGACCAGGAGCTAAGTTCCAGCAGGGAACTGAGCCTGTTTTCCCTCACTTGGAGCTCGGAGTCCATGGCCACACCACAACCCCTCCACCAGCAGTGCCCGTCTCTCCCCTCACTCCTTCCTCCTCTACACCCCAAAGCTGCCCCCTGCCCTCCCCACCTGGGCAGCATCGCTGCGTCCCACTGCCTCCTCAGCGCTCCCGCGGCAGCTCAGCCAGACGCAGAAGCGCCGGCACGGGAAGAGGGAAGGACCAGTGACCTCGGGGAAGACCAAGGAGTCCGATCACACCTGCCCTGCTGGCCCAAGCGCGGGGCTGCTCCACCTCCCCCCAGGGGATACAGCGATGCCCGGGGAGCGGGCGAGGGCGGAACTCGGAGAAACCGGGCTGACACGGGAGTTAAGCGGTGAAGAGCGGGAGGCGGGCCGAGGCTGTACCTGTCAGCGGGGAATCATCGCTGGTGGCACGGCACAGCCACGGCTCCCCCGGGACGGCCACAGCTCGACACATCCAGCGCCCCCGGGACCTGCAAAGGACCCCAGGGGTCCGTGAGGGGGCCGAGACGCGGCTCACAGCCGGGGCCAGTGCTGCGGACGCGGACCGGGCACATCCATGGGGCGCGGCCTGCCGGAGCACGGCGTCACCGGGCAACCAGCGGCCCTTCGCCGCACGGGGCGAGACACAAAGCGCCGGGTGAGCCGCTCTGACCTCGCGGGGACACTGGTAAGGGACTCACCGGGCTCGGCGGCCAGCGGAGGAGGAGACGCAGCCGCCCTCGGAGGGGCACAGAGATCGTCACCGCCCGACCTGGCCCCGGCCCCGGCCTCGGAGGCGCCCCCGCCTCCCGGAAGGGGCGGAGCCGCCGCAGTCCCGCCCCGATCCCACCCCCCAGGGCCTCCCCCGGCTGTCGCACGGCCCGGCCGGCCCGGCGGGCGGCGGTGCCGGTGCCGTTTGTGCCGCGGCCGCCAGGCCGGGCAGGGACGAGGGGGCGGGGGCGGTCCCGCGCATGCGCCCGACCTGCTTCCGGGTCGCGCGGCTCCTTCCGGCTCCGCCCCGCGCACCCGGGGAAGCGGAAGCGGAAGTGTCCGGTCGAGGCGGGGCGGCGGTGGCCGCCCCGGGCTGGCGGGGGCGGCTGGCGGGCCGCGGGCGGGCGGGCGGCGGGGCCGGGCCGGCG
>JAYRBT010000018.1:121250-131943 GCA_036023395.1 Myiotriccus ornatus | reverse complement strand
CGGGCGGGCGGGCGGCGGGGCCGGGCCGGCGCCGGGGCCCGCCACGATGCCCCGGCGGAAGCAGAGCCACCCGCAGCCGGTGAAGGGTGAGTGCGCGGCGGGCCCGGGGGGCGGCGGCGGCCCGGCGGGGACCCGCGGTGCGCGGGGCGCTGCAGCGGACGCCGAGGACGGCACCGAGGAGACGGCGGGAGCGGCGCTGGTGCTCTCCGGGGACCTGCTGCTGGGCCGTGGCCAGAAGGGACCGCCAGGTGCGTGCGGCCCCCGCGGAGACGCGGCCCCGCTCCGGCAGCGCCGCCGGCGGGGATGCGGCCCGGCCCGGCCGCACCGGCCCCGCGCTCGGCGCATCCGGCAGCGCTCGCTCTGGCGGGGGCCCGCCCGGCGCGAACTCCGGCCGCGCTTCCCCTATAGCGGGACGAGGCCTGGCCCCCGGCGTGGCCCCGGGTGGGCTCTGCCCGCCCAGCACCGACCCCCAAGCGCTCCCTGACGGAAAGGGTCCCGGGCACGGCGTGTCCCCGCGGCCGCTCTGGGGCCAGGCTCCTTCCAGATACGCTTCCCGAGCCCAGCCCCGGGCTCGGCTCTGCTGCCCACCCGGGAGCCGGGCCCGGCCGCAGGGCCCCACCCCGCCGCCCCCCTCAGCCCTGTGTGGGGCGCGGGGCGCTCCCAGCCCCGGGACCCCGGCCCGGTGCCCCGGGTTCGGGGCAGCCCCGGCCGAGGCAGCCGGAGGAGCGAGCGCTGCTCAGCTCCATGTAGCTGCCTCGCAGGGACCAGTGGGAGCCTCGCTCCTTGCCCCTGGCGGTAAGCGATGTGGGGACAGAACGGCGAGAGAAGGGAGCATGGTCTGCCCAGTCCCATGGCTGACCCCTTGCTTCCCCGAGGGCTGGGCCCTTGTCACTGTGGTCGGTGGCCGTGCCGAGCTCCCGTGCTGCTGCTGGGGCACAGGCCCAGCTGCCTGGCAGACGAGGCTGCGCTTCCCTGCGCCGGGACAGCCGCTCGGCTGCTCTGGAAATGGGTGTTGCCAGGGCCCAAAGCTGCTGGGAATCCCTGTCCTCCCACTCAGCCCCAGCCGGGAGCAGGACCAGGACCTCAGGGCCCACAGGATGGACAGGCTGTCCCGCCTGGGCAGCACTGACATGGCTGCTTGGGAAGGTGCTCTAGGGATGCTGTGGCACTGCTGGGCTGAGGGGGCAGGGGGCTCCCTGGTGTGGGGCTGAGTTGAAGGGACAGGGGGGCACTTGGCAAAGGGCTTGAGGCAGGGCCAAGGGTTCCCTGGCAGGATGTCCTCTTCTGGAGTCTGTTCTCCAGGCAGTCCTTGTGAACGGGTCCCAGAGCCTGGAGGGGCCGCCCATTCCACAGCGTGGGTCAGCCTAACCTCTCTGCCTGCCTGGGGCTCTGAGAGCTTGACCCAGCAGGATGGGCAGCAGCGAGGGGGTGGCCTAGGCCGCTTTCCAGGGCACAGGCAGCTGATGGGTCTTACAGGCCCCAGGGCTGCAGGTCAGGAACAGGACAGGGCCAGCAGGACATGGCTTGTGGCTGGTAGTGGTGAGGTTTGGGCTGCATGTTGCTGCCCCTCCGGCCCTGAGCACCAGTCTGGGGGTACATCTGGGACACAGGAGCTGCAGGAGGATGAGTCTGTCCCCAGGTGGGAAGTGCCCCCTGACAGCCTGGCACAGCCTTTCCCCCCACTGCCATGGGACAGCAGTGCTGTGTAGAGCTGGAGAAGGCACTGGTTGCAGCATGGCGGGGACTGGTGTTGGAGCCCCGTGGTGTCGGCCGTGGGAGCATGACCAGCTGCCAACCACGGGGCTGGGGTAGTGGCACAGTGAGAGAGAGGGGCACGGACCAGCTTTATAGGCACCCAGCTCTCCTACCTGGGCTGGGCTGCACCCACCACCTTCCCAGCCACCAGATCCAGCAGTGCCAGTGGGTGCTTGATCCACCACTATCCCCTTGCCCTTTCTGGTACCAGGGTCTTGGCTAGCCATGCAGAAGTGTCAGGGTTTCCTGAGGTGCCCAGGACAAGCCCTCAGCAGGGTGTTGGGGCAAACTGTGGCCATGAGGCTTCTCGCTGTAGTGCACAGTGCAGTGGGCTCCCACTGGGTGCCACAGGGTAGGTACAGCTGCCCAGACCCTTCTGAGACCAGGGGCACAAGTGGAGGGGCTGTGCCCAGGCCAGCCTGGCTGACACTGCCCTATCCCCACGGTGTTCTCAGCAGACACGCTGGTGGGGAAGATTGCCATCCCAGCATACGCCCTGAGTGACGACGACTGCTCCTCCGGGTACCAGCAGCTGAGTGTGGAGAGCGACCCTGAGGAGGGGGGCGAGCCCGGCCCCGCCGCCCTGCCCTGCCGCCAGTGCGGGCTGCAGCTGGCTGCCAGCCTGGGCCAGAGCTGCCTGCAGTGCGCCGGCGCCGAGGGTGGCCGCAGCCAGCGCATCGTCTACTCCTGCCAGCTCTGCCCCTTCGCCTCCCACTACTCCAGCCACCTCAAGCGCCACATGAAGACACACAACGGGGAGAAGCCCTTCGCCTGCCCGCAGTGTGCCTACGCCTCTGCCCAGCTGGTGAACCTGACACGGCACCTGCGCACACACACCGGGGAGAAGCCGTACCGCTGCACGTGCTGCAGCTTCGCCTGCAGCAGCCTGGGCAACCTCAAACGCCACGAGCGGGTCCACAGCCAGGACAAGCCCTTCCAGTGCGCTGCCTGTGACTACCGCTGCAACCAGAGCCGCAACCTGAAGCGGCACATGCTTAGCCACCGCCTGCCCGAGGGTGAGGGTCCGCATCGGGGGGACAAGGACCCAGGTAAAGGTGGAGGGGTATGGAGATGGGGGGAGAGCGGCTGGGAAGACCCAGGGGCTGGGGCAGGGCACCAGTCCTGCCATTAACTTGATACCATGTACTGCCAGGCTCAACGGGGCTCCTCACAGAGCCGATCTCCACTGGTGCTGTGCCACCCTGCTCACTGCCCTGTCTGTCTGTCCACAGAACCGCTGCTGCCGGAGCTGAGCCTGCATGTGGGCAGCGGCAGCGGCCCCTTCCTGCCTGGCTGTGCGCGGCTGCGGGGCGAGGAGGCAGCTGCACTGCCCGAGCTGCTCTTCCCTTTCACATGCCGCATGTGCGGGCTGGTGCTGGACGACGGGTTCGCACAGGATGAGGGCCTGGCTGAGCAGGTCTGTGGGCGCTGCAGCCTGGCAGTGCTGGGCACCGAGCCAGGCGCCAGCCCCCGCAAGGGTGGTGGGGACAAGGGCTTTGCCTGCAGCCTCTGCCCCTTTGTCACCCATTACCCCAACCACTTGGCACGGCACATGAAGACGCACAGCGGGGAGAAGCCCTTTGCCTGCCCGCTCTGCCCCTACGCCTCTGCCCACCTGGACAACCTGAAGCGGCACCAGCGCGTGCACACGGGCGAGAAGCCCTACAAGTGCCAGCTCTGCGACTACGCCTGTGGCAACCTGGCCAACCTCAAGCGTCATGGGCGCATCCACTCAGGCGACAAGCCCTTCCAGTGCAGCCTCTGCAGCTACAGCTGCAACCAGAGCATGAACCTGAAGCGGCACATGCTGCGGCACACAGGCGAGAAGCCCTTCCAGTGCCGAGACTGCTCCTACACCACTGGCCACTGGGACAATTACAAGCGCCACCAGAAGATCCACGGCCACACGGCCGAGAGCTGGGTGAACCCACGCAATGCCAAAGCCCTCCTGGCTCCCCCAGCTGTGGGCACGGCCCTGCCTTGAGACAGCACTTAGCCCAGTGGTAGGCCCGGGCTTCCTCTGCCCCTGCCCTCCCTGGGGGAGGGAGGACGGGCAGGAGACTGCAGGGGCGCAGGGCTGCCTTACGCCAGGGCCTCCAGCAGCTCTGTCCTGCCTGAGTAGGGTGAAGAGCACAGTGAAGCCACAACCGGCAGCTCAGGTGCCTGCCCCCACAGCAGCACTGCCATGCCCCCAGCCACCCCACCTGCCTGTTCCTGCCTGCCAGAGCCTTCCTCTGCTGGGGTTTGGGGAAAGGGGAGGACAGGACTGGTTCCATGGCTGTTGCCATGCTGGTCAGTGTAATTTATATTGTGTATAAAAGCATTAAACAGTCACTTTTGTTATCTGCTCTTCTCCCTGGGGGCCTTGTTCTGTCACAGGGAAGGACAGCACAGGGCTGGCACGGGGAGGGTTAGGACAGCGGGCACCCCCCAACAAACAGCCCAGTACCAATCAGGATCCATTTTAATCATTGTTGCAGTGTGTAAACATCAGTTACTGTCCATTAATGCTCTGTCGGGCTGAGCAGCAGGAGATACGTGGTTACAAGCCTAGATTACACTGGCGTCTATGAGCGGGTTAGAGGGGGGGGGCACGGCACGGAGCCCCCCGAGACAGCTTACTGCACTCTGTCTCGGAGCACAAACCTAAACACTAATTTGGCATTATGGAGCCTGCCTGGGGCCGCTCAGAGCAGCCCCCCCCCCCAAGGCTGGGCCAGGCCCTCCAGGCTGGGGAAGGGTCAGCTCTCCCCCCTCCCATGGTGAGCCAGGCCCCACACCACTGCTCCAGGGCTCTGCCCAGGTGTGCTGCTCAGGTCTCCCAGCTGGAGCCAGCAGTGGGAGGAGTTCAGCTGCCCCCACCCCAAAGGCAACGGTGGGCTGGGGGTGAGCTCCCAGCCCCAGGGAGCAGGGGAAGGTGGATGTAGCAGGTGAGAGGCACGTAGATTGCAACCTGGCTGCAGGTCATACATTCCTCAGCAAAGGCCCTCACTCGGGCGGGGCTGTCCTGGGAAGGGGGGCACTACAGATCCTCATCGCCAATGCCCTCAAAGGCATAATTGCCGTGGAAGTCGTTAGCACCTACATCGTTAGCAGAGCTGGAGTGGCTGATCCCCCGAAGGCTGACAGAGGTGAGCTTGCTCTGTGGAGAGGGGAGATGTTACAGAGGACCCTCCTAACTCCCCTCCCTGCTCAGCCTGAGGGCACTGGCACACCCACACACAACTCACCGAGAGTTTGGCCATGGGCTCCCGGGAGGCGTCGGGCGAATCCTGTGGGGACACAACAGTCAGGAGCTTGGGGTTGTAGGACACAGCATCCACCCATCCCACTATCCACCCTCCTGGGATGAGGCCAGGCCACTCCCCCAGGGAGTCAGCCTCACAGATGTGAGTCCAGGACCTCCTTCCCTTCCCACTCCTCTGGGAGCAGAGTACCACAGCCCTGCTGTCCTCTGGGCTTACCCTAGCTCTGCCAAGGGGACAGTGGTTTCTCTGGGGGCAGTGGACTCTGTTACCCAACACACGGCAGAGCCCATGGTCACGCATGTGCTCTGCCAAGGCCTGCAGGGCCCCACTCACCAGCAGAGGGGGCGACTTCACAGCTTGCTGGCTGTCGGAGCGCCTCAGGGCTCCGTTCACCCGCCGCCGAAACATCTGCAGGGAGGAGCTCGGTTCAGCCGCAGGATCCCTGGAGGCAGCTCCGGGACTTAAAACTGGCCCTGGGGATCTGTCTGCTGGCCCCATCCTGAGGGGAGCACTCGGGGCCCAGCCCAGACCCCAAGAGGTCACAGGGGCAGGTTGGGATCCCACCCTGGAGACACCATTCAGCCCCAACTCTCACCTTGCGGATGCTGCCTCCAGACTTCTTCACCATTAGCTCATCCACCATGGACTGCAGGCAGATGCTCAGCATGATGGCCTGCAAAGGAGAGGTGTCACGGGGCTCCACACACCCCACACACTTCCCACACCCACACGAGGCCCAGACCGGCCCTCTTCCCCACAGCCACTGCCAGACCAGCATGCAGGCAGCCCTACCTGTGGGCTGGTGATGGTGACCCACTGCAACCGGTCCTTGCTCATCAGGTACTCAAAGGCCAACTCCAGCTTCACCTCGGACTTCCCCGGGCTGCTCCCCGAGAGGCCATTGCTCATCGGCACCTGCAAGGGCAAACGCTGAAGCTGGGAGCCTCCAGAGGGGAAGTGGCAGCTCCTCGGGCCCCAGTGCAGACCGAGGGTAGTGCTCAGTCAGGTGTGGAACACTTGCCCAGTGCCCAACAGCCTTCCGCCACCATCAGCTCCCCTCTCGCCCCTTGAACGTCCTCACACCAATGATCCCCTCAGCCCCAAGGCACAACTCCCCAGGCCTGGTGGGCTGGAAGCCAGCATCAGAGCCAGCACCTTTCCTGGGGAGAGGTGGCACAGCCAGGTCCCTCCAGCCCCCCCAGAGCGGCCCCTGCTCCCCAAGCATCACTTACCGAGGATGTGACCCGCCAGCAACGCATGCGCGTGACCTTGAAGCTGCCCTCCTTGATCTGCTCGTTCGGCAGCCGCACCTGGAAGTTGAGCTCATTGTTGCCGGCACTGACGACGACATGGCAGCCCTTCTCTGGGAAGTCAGTGATGCAGGGGTCAAACTTGAGATAACCATAGTACTTGAGAGTCTGCGCCAGGCGGATGAACTGTGGGCAGATCCAGGGACGCTCAGCACCGCCGGCCACCCACTCGGGCCAGGAACAGGTGACCAACCTGCCACCACACATCACACGGGAGCGGGGCTGATGCAGCACCAGGGCTGCTCCAGTCACGGCATCATGCCCTCCCCTACCTCCTTCTTGGAGACCTTCTCCTGCAAGGACTTCAGCTGCCGATGCTGTTCCTTGTTGACCACGATCCATCCGTGCTCGATGTCCGACACAGTCTACCAAGCAGCAGAGGCTGGTGAGTGGCTGGGCTAAGAGCCACCCGAGCCCACACACAGCCGTGGCTGAGGGGTGCAGTGCCCCTCCTCACCTGGCCGGGCCACACCAACCCTCACCTGCGCATATAGCAAGTTCAACCCCACACGATTCTCCATCACATCATCATCATAGGCTGAGTCCCAGTAGCTGTAAGGGAACCACATGGGTCAACCTATTCCCCAGCTCCTAACAGCGATGGGGAAAAAATCATCCTCCTGTGGGATGAGGCACTGGGCTGACAGTCTGGCCAGCTCCCCTGTAACCATCAGTCACCGCATCCTGCTCCCCCTCTAAACAGGCTGTGCCATGGGAAAGCAGAAATGGGCTGAGCCAAGCAGGGCAGCCCATGTCCCAGTGTAATAGCCAGGTGTGTCCCCGGAGGCCAAAGCACCCGTGAGCAGAAGTGGCAGGAGATCAGGGTCCCTCTGCTGAACAGGGAGCCTCAGACAGCACCCCACTGCTGCCCCCCAGCCCCCCACTCACCTCTTGCGCAGGATGATCTGGAACTCAGGGTTGTGCAGGCTCGTGACTGACACATACGGTAGCTCAAACTCCTGCAGCTTCCGCACGACTGTGGGGAAACACCAGCTCAGCAGTGGCTCAGGGCAGCAGTGCCCCCCAGACCCTTCAGCCAGGGCACCTGACGCAACCCGCTGGGCTTCCTACCCAAGGCAGGGTCCAAGCACACAGCCCTCGCTCCAGGCAGGGCGCAGGGCAGACGTCCACTGTAGTGGGCTCTACTCACAGGAGAAAGCTCCATCCTTGGTCTCTCTCACTAGGAAGAGGCTGAAGTAGCCGACCAGGTCATCTGGCAGATCCAGCTTGGAGGCTACAGCCTGGGAGTGAGAGCAAGAGGTCACCACTTCCCGAAAGAGGTGTCACTCCTACATCCTGACCCTGCAGCAGGACCCAGCCCATGTGCTTTCTGGGGCCTCTCAACAGCAGAAAACCAGCACCTCTGCTGCCCTGAGGCCAGGCCTGGGGTGTCACTGCCACCAGGAAACAGCTGGGGGCCCCTCAACATCAATCTGGCCCCAGAGACACCCATCAGCAAGCCATTTCCAGCTCCTAGCTCTTCAGTCCCACCAAGTCAACCCTGCTCTGGGGTGGGGATGTGGCAGGGAGGGCCAGGGGGCTGCTGGGCTGCGAGAACCCCACACGTGGGAAACCACAGAATGCAGCAGGAGGAGCTGGTCACACCCAACATGAGAGCTCTGGCACCTCAAGGACATCCTCCGTCTGGTCCGAGGTGAGGATGGTGACCTTCACCTTCTGCCCATTGGAGAGCAGCACTTCCAGCACCACCTCCTCCGTAGGGATCTGCTGCGTCTCCTGAAGAGAGAAGCAGGAATGGCACCCTGGCCCCTTGGTGCAGCCTGAGGGCCTCGGCCCTGGCCCCACCCTCACCTGCTGGGCCTTGCGCAGGAAGCTGTTGAAGGTCTCGCTGCCTCCCAGCATTGGGTCCTGCCGCACTGTGGGAAGGGGAGCGAGAAATCAGGACTCCCATGAGAAGGGACAGGGACCCACGCCAGTGCCCAGCCCCTCTGCGCTCCTCGGTTTGCCCCCAGACTGTGCTGGGGCAGCCAGGGACCCCGTGCAGGGCCCCCCTTTGCCGGCGCAGGGCAGGGGCTGGGACAGCAGCTGGCATCCAGAGGACAAGGCCAGCTAATGCCAGCGTGACACTGGAGTGCCAAGATGGGCCCTGGTGAATGGAGCAGTTCAGGAGGAAGCCATGGGCAGTGCCCCAGTGCCCTGCACGACTGGGCTGTGGCAGGCCCAGCTTACCAGCCTGCATGTACTTCTCCAGCTGCTCCCGTCGATGCTCTACCTCTGCCGGGGTGAGCGTGAAGATCTTCTTTGGGGGAAAGGCTGGGACCACGTTGGCACCATACTCCTTTCTTAACTGGGAAAAGAGAAGAGGCTGCGAGAACCTCCCTGGACGTGGTGGCTGCCCTGAGCCCCCACTACAGCTGATTCCCAGGGACCCAGCAAGGGGAGCAGAGAGCTCACCAGCATCCCTTATCCATGTGAGCAACTTGCAGTGTGCAAGAACCCAGCCTGGTCACCACAGAGCAGGAGCGGGCAGAGCAGTTCCCCCCCTCTCCCTACCTGCTCATGCAGCCCCAGGAGCTGGCTGTAGCGCACCCGGCAGTGCAACACCCCGTTCACGTGGATGTTGTAGGCCTGCAGGGAGAGATGCCAGTCAGATCCCAGCACATGCTGGATGGAGGGGGGCCAGGGTCTGCCCAGTTCGGGACACCTCAGGGAGCACCCACAAAGAGGTGATGCCCCTGAGGACCCTGCCGAGGGACAGATGGTCAAAACCATTCAGAAAGAATGAGGACATCCGAGAGATGCGTGTGCTGGACACCAGGAAGGCCCAACCCTCTGACTGCCCAGCTACCGGGAGTACAGAGCCATCTGCAGCCCCGCAGACATGAGTGTCCCCAAGCCAGCAGGCAAGGCCACCCCTCCTGGCTCCCAGGGTACCCCATGGAGCTGGTCCCTGGCTGTGCCGCCTGGTGCCTCCTCTGCCCTGGCTCAGCTCCCTCTGACGCCACAGGCAGAGCAGAGTGCTGGCTGCAAAGCGCTCTGGGCCCAGCAACTCCGCAGCCCAGCTCCTGGCACCAGGGGCAACGTCCTCCCAGGGGACAGCACTGTCCCCTCAGCTCTTACTGTCCCCAGAGCAGTGTTTGGGAGGATGGGAGGATGAGCCTCCAGCAAGCCACGGCAGTCCAGCCTCCTGTGGCTACCCTCAGTGCCCTCCTGGCTCTGAGCACTGGGGCTGCCCAGGCTCACCAGAGGCACTGGCACAGCCACACTGTAGCTCACACTGGCACCTCCCAACCTAAAGGCACCAGCCCGGTGGCTCAGGGTCCCTACAGAGAGATCAGGAGACACGGGCAGTCCAGGCAGCACTCTCGCCTGCCCGACTCAGGGCCTTCTGCAGGGTCACACCTCCTGCCCAGTCCCCGGCCTGCCCAAGGGCTCTCCCTGAAGTCTCCCCTTGCCTGAGGAGCCACCGTGACTGCCGAGGGCAAAGTGCAGGGGGTCATGGGGCCAAAACGCCTCGGGGGCTGCCTGCTCCTCCAGCCCTTGGGCAACCGCAGCTCTTGGATCGCCAAGTCCCTCCGTCGCTGCTCACCCCCGCGTCCGTGCCCTGACACCCCAACTCGGGCTCCCAAGGGGAATCCTCTGGAGAGGGATCTCGGCACCAGAGTCCCCGCGGAGCCCAGGGCTGTCCACCTTTACGCCGAGAGCAGCGGCCAGGAGCCGCCGCCCGCCCCCGGGGCTCTGTTCGCAATCGCCGGCCCCGGAGGGCGTCCGGGCACCCCGTGGCCGCCACCGCCCCGCAGAAGCGGGCGCTCACGGCGCAGGGCAAGGAGCAAAACAGGAAGCCTGGATGGACGGGCGGGCGGGCCAGGAGGAGCCGGGGCCGGGAATGGGACCGGCCGGAGCCCGTGCGCGCTGCCGCCCCCACCCGCGGCGCCCCGGGCAGGGCAAGGGCCGGACACCGCCGGGGCGGCCCCAGGGACCCCCACACGCGATCCCGGGGCGCGGCGGGGCCCGATCCTCTCCCGGCCCTGGCACGGGGCGCAGGCCGGGGATAGCGGCGGGCCGGGGACTGCCCGCCTCGCCTGGCACCGGCCCCGGTCCCGATCCTGATGCCGAACCGCCACCGCGCCGGGGCTGCGGGCTCGCACGGCCCCTACCGGGGCCGCACCGCACCCGGGCCACGCCATCCGCTCTGCTCCGAGGCACGGCTCCGCTCCCCCGTCCCCGCTCACCACGTAGGCGGCGGCGCCGCCATCCGCGGCGCGGGTCTCGGTCTCGGGGATGGAGAAGTGCATGGCCGGGCCGAGCGCGCCCCCTCTACCCGCCTCCCGCCGCCGCCATCTCGGGCCGGCGCTCCCCGCGATGGCGCGGCCGGCGGCACCGCCCGCCCCGGGGCCGCCCCGCTCCGCCCGCCCGGGG
>JAYRBT010000018.1:99626-121183 GCA_036023395.1 Myiotriccus ornatus | reverse complement strand
GAGGGACCCCCGGGACCGAACCCGGGACCGACCGGCACCGCCCCGGCCGCAGAGTGGCGGCAGCGGGCGTCACGCGGGGCGATGACGTCACGGGAGTCACGCGGAGCAGCCTCCGGCCGGCAGGGGGCGCTGAGGGCTGACACGCGCCATGGCGGAGCGGGAGGGTGAGTGCGGGACGGGAGCCGGAACACCGGCTCCTGGGACCGGCAGCGCTCACGCTCTCCTCCTTCCAGATGCGGGCCCCGAGGGAGCCGCGCCAGTGCCGACGGGACCGGAGATGAGCCGGGCCGGTGCGGAGCCGGGGCCGTCTGACGGTGTGTGCCCTCAGGCCCCGGAGCTCTCCCGGGAGGAGAAGCTGCAGCTGCGGAAGGAGAAGAAGCAGCAGAAGAAGAAAAAGAGGAGTGAGAAGGGGCCGTCGGCCGAGCCCGCGGAGCTAGGGCCGTCCCCCGAGCCCGGGCAGCCGCGGGGTGAGCGCCGCTGTCCCCGCAGAGCCCCGGGCGGGGCTGCGCCGGGCCGGACCCGGTGGTCTCCCGGGCTGGCAGAGCCCTGGGCCCCGAGCGTCCTCCAGCGGGACCCTCGGGGCGTCTCCCCGCGCCGCAGCCCAGCCCCGGCCCTCGCGCCCCCGCGTTCCCGCAGGGACTGCGGAGCAGAGAGCCCAGTCCCCTCTCCGCAGGAGCGCGGGGCCGCCCGGCGGTCCCGTGTCGGCTGCGCGGCACTGCGAGGTGCTTGAGGGGCCTCTCCCAGGGCAGCCTCTGGCACAGAGGGCTCTCCCTGCCTCGCACTGGGCTGCATCTCCTGGCGATGAAGGCTGGGCACAGACTCCCCCTTCCCTCTCCCGCAGCAGCCGCTCCCCCCGCGTACCCCTCGGCCGACGGCCCTAGCGACGGCAACAAGTCCGCGGCAGGCAAGAGCAAAGCGGAGTTGCGAGCAGAGCGCCGGGCCAAGCAGGAGGCTGAGCGGGCCCAGAAGCAGGCTAGAAAGGCAGAGCTGAGCCAGGCAGCCACTGCAGCCAAGCCCCGGCCAAGCCCCACCGAGCCCCAGTCCAGTAAGCCCGTGGTCACCACAGGGTGCAGAGCGTGGGCGAGAGAGGAGGGAGGGTCTGGGGTGGGCACAGGCTGGGGCTGCCTGTGCAGTGCATCTGTGGTGTGGGTCCTGCCTGTCCCAGAATGCTGCCCTGCCCTGCCTTCCCTGAATTTGGGGGTGCTCCAGGGCAATTTGGCCTCAGCCCGGCTTTCCTTGCAGTGGTGAAGCGACTGCCGGAGCACGTGCAGGTAGATGACCCTGCTGCCCAGAGGAAACTGGCAAAGAAGCTGGAGCGGCAGCAGGTAGGAGAAGGGCTGGGTGACAGGCTGGGGCAGCCGTGCTGTGGGGGCCAGGGGGGCACGTGGTGAGACTGGGACCTGCTCTCTGAGGGTAGAGGGGATCTCAGCGTGCCTTGAGCAAGTGCTGGGTGTGACTGGTGGCCCTGGAGTGAGCAGGGCTCTGTGGCGACCCTGGCTGAGCCATCACACTGGGCTGCAGGTACCTCTGAGGCAGGACTATGGCACCAAAGTCAACCTGTTCTCCCACTTGCACCAGTACAGCAGGAAGAAGCCGTTGACACAGCAGATGAGGTATGAGGCCTCCGCAGCCTAGGCCCCTGGCAGTGTTGGGCTCTGCTCTTACTGGCCTATTGGCCTGGCTGCAGAGAGATGGAGTGTCTTGGTCCTGCATGTGGGATAGGCCTGATGGGGTGGTGGGGGACTCTTTCACTTGCTTTGGGGAGTGGTGGCAGGGGCAGCCTGATGTCCTCCCTGTGCAGTGAGTTTGGCCACAGGAGAAGGGGCCTGGCTCCTCAGGTCACTGCCAGCTCCCTTCCTGGGCTCTCCCTTGGGTGGTTGGGCTGGGGCCCAGCAATGGGTTGGTTGTTTTGGGCTGCAGCTCCCTCCCACTGGTCCCTGCAGCATCCCGTCCACGGTGATTCACCCAGCAGTGGTGCGCCTCGGCCTCCAGTACTCCCAGGGCATCATCAATGGCTCCAATGCCCGTTGCATTGCACTGCTGGAAGTCTTCAAACAGGTATGTGACCCTACCTGGCGGCAGGGGCATTGCAGCAGGCACAGGTGTGTGTTCCTGTCCCTGGCTGCTGAGGCTGTATTTGTACTCAGTCATCATCAGCCTCTTCCTCTGGGTTGTGCCAGGGTTGGGCCCTGCTAGGGTCCTGTTCTAACACTGCCACTGCAGATTTGAGTTGCTGGGACACCCTTTGCCCCGCCGTGGCAGAGTGTCAGGCTATGCAGGACACACACACTTGGGCTGCAGCCCCTTGGGCAGGGTGGTCATGTGCCCTACCCTGAGGTGCCCTGAGCTCATGTTCCCTTCTTTCTTGTGCCAGCTGATCCGGGATTACTCCACTCCCCCCAACGAGGAGCTGTCCCGGGACTTGGTGGCGAAGCTGAAGCCACATATCAGGTGAGGGCTTCAGGTGCCAAAGCTCCACAGAGTGTGGTCCATCAGTCACCTCTCTGGATAGGTGTCCATCCAAACTTTGGGTGACTTCCCAGCAGTTCTGCCTCCCTGCCCGCCCTCCCTGTCCCTGTCCTAGCCCTCCAGGCTGCTCTGTAGATAAGCCAGTTTCCTCTGCAGTTTCCTGAACCAGTGCCGGCCGCTCTCAGCCAGCATGGGCAACGCCATCAAGTTCCTCAAGAAGGAGATCTCGTGCCTGCCTGACACCCTGCGAGAGGAGGAGGTGAGTGGCCCTGCTGAGCAACAAGCTCTAGGCTTGGGATGGAGAGGCTGAATGGGGAGTGGGGTGGCATGCAGACTGGGAGCATGGGTGGGATGCAGACTGGGAATGGTGCTTCAGTGGAGTTGGAAGCTCGTTACTTTGGAGAAGAGACCAACCCCCACCTGGCTCCAACAGGGAGCTGCAGAGAGCAAGAAGGTCTGTATGGGATGTCTGTATCTCCCCAGGCAAAGGAGAAGCTACAGGACACAATTGACAAATACCTGCGGGAGAAGATTGTCCTGGCAGCTGAAGCCATCTCAAGGTCTGCCTTTGAGAAGATCAATGACCATGATGTGATCCTGGTATACGGATGGTGAGCACAGAGCACGAGCAACCAGGCCAGTGGGTGGGAGGAGGGAATGGAACAGCACGGAAGTGAGCATGAGAAGTGAGGCTGTGCTAGTCCTATGCAGGGCTTGGCTCTGTCCCATCTCGTGCATCCAGAGTTGGGTTCCAAGAACCCCAGAGTCGCAGCTCCCTCCACCCAGGGCACTTGCAGAGCAGCTGCGGCTGTTCACTGGATTTTAAACGAACTGCAGCAAAGTCAAATGTCAGAAAGCAAAAATATGGGAGCTTATTCTTTGGGGGCCTGTGTCCCAGAAGTAGAGGTGGGAAAAGGAGCCAGAGACTGCTGCGGAAAGAGTCCAGGTGTGATGTGTGTCCTGGATGGAGGAAAGAGCAGAGGCAGGAGGCCAGTGTGTGCCTGGAGCATTGGGAGAGGGAAACTGGGAGAGAGTTTGGAGAGGCAGAGGCCGTCATGGTGGTCACAGATGGGGAGGTCAGTGCTGCTTCAGGGAGGGCTGAGACATCACCTTTCCCAGGGATGGTTCCTTGTGCAGAGGCAGGGAGAGGGGCCCTGGGAGCCGTCGTGGCAGGACGGTTCTGGATGGGGCAGCACTTGTGAGGGCGAGGGTGGATGTTGTGGCCAGGTGAGAGCCTGTCCTGGCGAGAGGGGGCAGCTCCTGATGGAGCCCATCAGCTCCTCCCTGGTGAACCGCACGCTGTGCGACGCCCATGCAAAGAAGGGCCGAGCGTTCCGCGTGGTCGTGGTGGACAGTCGGCCGCGCCTGGAGGGCCGGGAGACGCTGCGCCGGCTGGTGCGGAAGGGCATCCACTGCACCTACGTGATGATCAACGCCATCTCCTATGTGCTGCCTGAGGTAAGGGGCTGGGCTGCAGCCGGGCGGGGAGCAGGCTGCGGCACAATCAAAGGTACTGACAGATCCCTGTGCTGCCCTGGCAGGTGTCCAAAGTGCTGCTGGGAGCCCATGCGCTCCTGGCCAATGGCTCTGTCATGTCCCGGGTGGGGACGTCACAGATTGCGCTGGTCTCCAAGGCCTACAACGTGCCCGTCCTGGTCTGCTGCGAGACCTACAAGTTCTGTGAGCGAGTGCAGACAGACTCTTTTGTCTCCAATGAGCTGGGTATGGCTTCTGTCCCCTTCCTCCCACCTGAAACATCATCCCACTCCTTGCTGTGGACCACGACAGGCTGCTCTGCCCTGCCATTCCGCTTCCCGGGCGCAGGGACATCGCTCGTGGTCGGGGGGCCTGGCAGGCAGCAGCGGTGTGTGCTCCCAGGGCAGGATGGAGAGGTGCTATCCTTCCCCCTGATCCTGCAGGCTGCTTCTCTGTCCACAGATGACCCTGATGACCTGATTGTGCTCCGGAAGGGCCAGGCCCAGCTGGGGGGCTGGGCAGAGAACAAGTCCCTGCGCCTCCTCAACCTGGTCTATGACGTGACACCCCCAGACCTGGTGGATCTGGTCATCACGGACTTGGGCATGATCCCCTGCACCTCAGTGCCTGTGGTCCTGCGTGTCAAGAACGTAGATCAGTAGCCAGAGCAGCTGCATGGACACTAATAAACCAAGCCCACAGTACCCCATGTATCCTGTCTGTTGTGATGTGGCAGAGCCCTGGCACCGGTGTCATCACTGGGATAGCTCAGCACCTTCTTTGGGGTGTGCTGGCCCCAACCTTTTTCTTCCTGCTCCAGGCTGCAGCATGGAAGGGTCTTCTTTGTCCCTGGGGCCCTCCTCTGGGAACTGGGTAAACAGGGACACTGTGGTGATGGTCCCTGACTCAACTTCCTCGAGCTGAGATACTGGCAGCCCGTACAAGCTGAGCTACAGCGGAAGAGTCCGGGCCCCTCCTGCCGTGGCCAAAGGGGTCTTCCCGCGGGGGGCCGGCGCGGTGGCGGACGGTGCCCGGAGTAGCGAGGCCTCGTACCGTGTACGGCCGGCAGCGGGGCCCGCGGCACCTCAGGGGCGGGGCCTGGCGGGGGGGCGTGACCATGCAACGCGTCTCAAACGGCGGAGCGCTAAGGCCCGGGGGCGGTGTTCAGCGTAGGGCGTGTCTATGCAAATCTTATCCGCCGCACGGGCCGCCGGGACACGTCCCTCTCTAAGACCCCGCGGCCACGCGCGTCCGCGGGCGCTGCACGGAGCGGAGCCGTGCGGGCCGGTGGGGAACGCGGGGCCGGGTGGGCGCGAGGCCGGGTCCGCGGCGAGCGTGTGTGAGGGGTGGGTGCGCGGTGCGGGGCCGGTGGGGCTGGGAGGAGAGAACTCATACTTACCTGGCAGGGGAGACACTATGATCAGGCAGGTGGTTTTCCCAGGGCGAGGCTCATCCCTTGCACTCCGGGTGTGCTGACCCCTGCGATTTCCCCAAATGCGGGAAACTCGACTGCATAATTTGTGGTAGTGGGGGACTGCGTTCGCGCTCTCCCCTGACAAGTGCTGTTAAAGGACAGAGTCTGAGCTTTTTGTGATATGATTTCCGTTTTCGGTGTGGAGGATGCTGTTCGTCGTGGCCGCAGTTAACCGGATGTATGCTCACCCCCAAAACCGCGCGAAGCCCCCGTGCTCCGCAGTCCCGGTACTTGCAGAACCAGGTGCTACCCTATGGATTCCTCTGATGGATTCGGGCTCTGCCCCGCCGGACAAGTCCCGCCCCTGGCGTAGGGACCCGCCACTCTGTCCGTGCGGAAGCGGCAGGAAAGCGGAGCCCTGCGGGACTGGAACGGTCTCGCCTCTCCCGCGCTCCGGCTGCGGCGGACGGCGGCACTCGGGTCGACCCCCCCGGGTGCGACAGAGTGGGGGAGAGACTTCGTCCGACTTGGGTTTGGACAAGATGCGTCCAATTCCCGCCCCCGGGAAGTCCGTCTGCCCTCACGGACCCGACAGGTGTGATCCGGACGGTGCTCACGGAGCGGCACCGGCATTTCCGCGCCCCCTGCGCGGACCCGCTCCTGCGGGTGATTCCCGGGATCTGCAGACACGGGGTGGGACAAGCCGGTATCATCCCGGCTCCAGACGCGGCAGCCCAGAGCCCACCCTTACGGATCCGCTGGTCAATTCCAGCTGGGAATGTGGATGCGTCTCCCAGGCATCCGCAGTGCCTGTTCGGAGAGAGCATCCCGGGATGCCCCAGGACCCCGAGCCTCACACCGGGAGCGGGACCGGGTTCCCCTAGCTGCCTTCCTGCCCTTCCAGAGGGTCTATCACCCCTTCGGGTTTCGTCCCTGACACTCGCGGTCCCAAGTCCTGCTGCTCCCTTGTCCCTCGCCCCGTCCCGGTCCAGCACTGGGCTCTCCGCTGTCTCCCCGTGGCCGCACGGGTCCTCTTCAGTTCCACTCAGGAACCGAGTACTACCTTGGAACACCGACAGATTGTCAGGTCACCCGTTACCTGCCGCGATGTAACACCTGTCTTTGAACCGGGAGGGGGCGCAGCGATCCAGGGCCGGAGCGCGGGTTCGTGCGGAACGGTTAAGAGGGGCCGAGAAAGCCGGAACCGGCCTGAGCCTTCCCGGGACGCGGGGTCCCGAAGCTGGTCTCCAAACCTAGGGGATCGCACTGAGCAACTCTGAGAGCTGTAGAGACGGGACGCTGCAACTGCACAACAACCATATATCTGTCCTTTAACAGCACTTGTCAGGGGAGAGCGCGAACGCAGTCCCCCACTACCACAAATTATGCAGTCGAGTTTCCCGCATTTGGGGAAATCGCAGGGGTCAGCACACCCGGAGTGCAAGGGATGAGCCTCGCCCTGGGAAAACCACCTGCCTGATCATGGTGTCTCCCCTGCCAGGTAAGTATGAGTTCCCTTTTCCCAGCCCCACCGGCCCCGCACCGCGCACCCACCCCTCACACACGCTCGCCAAAGACCCGGCCTCGCGCCCACCCGGCCCCGCGTTCCCCACCGGCCCGCACGGCTCCGCTCCGTGCAGCGCCCGCGGACGCGCGTGGCCGCGGGGTCTTAGAGAGGGACGTGTCCCGGCGGCCCGTGCGGCGGATAAGATTTGCATAGACACGCCCTACGCTGAACACCGCCCCTTCTGCTGCCCTGGAGATCTTCGTGGCCCCGCCCCGTTAGACCACAGGTCCGTTGCGTCATCATCTAGCGCCACTGCCGGTTCCGGTTCGGTGCTGGCGGCGCGGCCCCACAGCGGGGCGGCGGCTTCGGGAGCGCCTGATGGCGTCAAGCTCCGCCCGCGGGCCGCGCTGCCGGGAGCGGAGCCGCCGAGTGCGGCTGCGACGGGCATTGAGCTCCGCCGGGCGCAGCCGGAGCCGTAGTGGGGAGCGGGAGGGTGAACAGCGAGCGCTCCGTATGTATCGGGGTGGCGGGGCAGGGGGGCTCCTCGGGCTACGAAGCGGTGCCGCCGCGCCCGGTGCTGCGGGGCGTGCGCCGAGACGTGCCGGGGAGTCTTGCAGGGGGTTGGCGATGATTCCGGTGTTTCTGGACAGGGCAAGAGTCGCCGCCGGGAGATCCGGACTGTGACGGTGGAGGAGAAGCTGCCAAATCCCCGAAAAAACCCGTGCGGCCCCGAATCAACCGCGATGAGGCGGCGGAGGGGCGCGGCGAGAGCTCTGCTAACGGAGCGGTGCCGCCCCCGGGGACTCCCGAGAAGCGCGGCGGGAAAGGCAAGGCCGAGGTGCTGCTGCTGGAGCTGTCTCAGCCCCGGGAGTCCATCCGGGTGCAGAAGGTGCTGGGGAGCAGCGAGGAGGGGGCTGGCCTGGATACCCCCCGGGGCGGGCGGCCCAAGAGGAGGGCAGCCAAAGTGTAAGTGGGGGTGGCAGTGGGGGTCGGGGGGCACCTGTCGGAGAGCTGGGAGTACTCACCTGGGGAAGAGAAGGCTCCAGGGATACCTGAGAGCTCCTTCCAGGGCCTAAAGTAGCTCCAGGAGAGCTGGAGAGGGACTGGGGACAAGGGCCTGGAGGGACAGGACACAGGGAATGGCTTCCCACTGCCAGAGGACAGGGTTAGATGGGATTTTGGGAAGGAATGGTGGTGAGGCCCTGGCAGAGGTTGACTAGAGAATCTGTGGCTGCCCCATCCCTGGAAGTATCCAAGGCCAGCTTGGAGCAACCTGGGATAGTGGAAGGTGTTCCTGCCCATGGCAGGGTGTGGGATAAGAAGGTCCTTTCCAACTCAAACCATCCCCTGAATCCATGATTCCATGGTCTCTGCCTCCCCCAAGGGCTCTCGGTGTCTTCCCTGTGGGGCTTTGTCCCACTTTGGTGGCATGAACTGATTCCCCACAGAATGATCTTTTCCCATTTTAAGGAATGTGTTTACATCCAGGAGCGCTGGATCCAGGGCATTGGGAGATTCCTTGGTTCCTGAGGAAGCAGGAGGAGGTTGCTGGGGGGCCCTGTGCTGGTGGGATGTGATTCAGACAGAGCAGATACCCCCCTAGCCCAGGGGCCAGAGGGGCAGGGCTGTCCCTATGCTGCCCCGTGCTCAGCTCTGGTCACTGTCCTGGGCTTCCAGGGCTCTGCTGTACCTGCAGGAGCTGGCGGCAGAGCTGATGTCCGTGTGCCAGCCCTCTGCTCCCACTGAGGAGGCCCCAGAGCAAGAGCCTGAGCGTGTCCAGGGGAAGCGCCGGAGCCGGAGGAGGAAGGAGGAGGACACAGACAGCGACGACCCTGCACGAGATGCCGACTTCGTGCCCTCGCAGGAGGTGCTGCAGGCAGAGGAGGAGGAGGAAGGCAGTGATGTGATGCTCAGCGAGGTGTCAGAGCCGGAGCTGGAGGCGCCCCGAGGGCACAGCGGGAGGACAGCGGCTGCAGGGGTGAGGGCAGGGGCAGGGGCTCTGCCTGCGCCCCTTAGCTGTGTCCCAGCACGAACAGCTCCGGGTGTGACAGCAGTGACAGGGGTAGGACAGCCCTGGGGCAGGACACGGGTGCCACAGGGCCACAGGCAGTGGGGATGGGAACAGGGACAGGTAATTTGGGAGGGGGAGCAGAGCCTGGGCTCCTGCTGGAGCACTGAGAGGTGGAGGTGGATCCTGGAGGGGTCCTGGCATCCTGGAAGTCCCTGCAGTGGGACTCTGTGTCTTTAGCCCACCGTGACATGGTGACAGTGGCTGGGGAGAGCCCTCTTCTCAGGGGCTGAGCTGGTGCTCTTTGGGATAGGCGGGTCCCCCAGGGCTCAGGGCACATCTGGGGCCTGCTCTGAGTCTGCTCTTGTTTCCAGAGATCCAAATCCCAGTGCCGAGGCCTCGCTCCCAACGGCTTCCCCAATTCCATCATGGCCCCAGTGGAGAAGAGCTCCAGCCTCACCTGCAGCCTGTGAGCAGGGGGTTGGGGGGCTGGGGGGCCCAGGGGGCCACGGGATGATCATTGGTGCCCTGGTACCGTCACTGGCACAGGCCCAAGGGCAGAGAAACCTTTGGGTGTTCCACTGGGATGGGGCAGGGCTGGGCCAGGGGCTGTGGACAGGGGCAGGGGGTTCTGCCTGTGCCATGGGAGGGGCGAGGGCAGGGGGTGCTGGCTGTGCCATGGGGAGGGTGAGGGCAGGGAGTTCTGGCTGTGCCATGGGGAGGGTGAGGGCAGGGAGTTCTGGCTGTGCCGGGCAGGGGGCCGTGGTTGAGGCCTGTCACACACTGCAGGCGGGAGCAGAAGCACTCGCACTGGGAGTTCCCAGACTGGATCCCAGTGGCACACAGGTGGACATGTCTCTCTGACAGGTACGGCTGGAGCAGAAGGAGAGGGAGCGGGGCTGGGGGGGAAGTGGGGCAGGTCCCAGCAGTGTGCGGAGTGAGCGAGCAGGTGGGCAATGCTTTGCTCTCACACCTCTCTGCTGTGGGCTTTGGGGGTCTCTTGGATTTGCCTGTGGAGCCTCCGTAGCTGTGGGGGTCACACAGAGGCTGGGACAGTGCTGGGGCATGGTGCTTTGCTGGGGTACCTGGGTGAGGGGCAGGGACACGTCTCACCTTCTGCCTGCACAGTGAGGCTGCCCCGTACCTGCCAGTGGAGGAGGAGTCTCCCCTCTTCTCCATCCAGCGCGAGGGCATTGAGGACGACGGTGCCTTGTATAGGGTAAACAGGTATGCGACAGGGAGTCCCCCGGCCCTGTGGGGCGGTGGCTGACCCACCCAGGACTGGCAGTGGTCCCCAGGTTCATCCATGGGGCGGGCAGCTGGTCCATGCTGCGCCCTGGGGTCCCAGCAGCCCTCATCCCTCTCCTCCTGTCAGGTTCAGCTCCCTGCAGCCCCACCCAGAGCGCCTGGACATCTCCTTCTTTGTGGGTGGCCCGGTGTGGGCGATGGAGTGGTGTCCCACCCCCGAGGGCTCGGCAGCTCCACAGTACGTGGCCGTATCCTGCCACAGGAGCATGGAGGAGACGCACAGTGTGGCTGGGCTGCACACAGGCCCCGCACTCCTGCAGGTCTGGGACCTGGGTGTGCTGCAGCCAGAGCAGGGGTGAGTGGCAGGGCCTGGGGAAGGGGCCAGGGGCTGCCCAGGGATGGGGCAGGGCCTGGACCTTGTGTCTCTCCATGGCTGAGTGGGTGGTGAGGCTGATCCTCTCCCAGAGCTGTGGCCTGAACCCCATGGGGGCTGTGCTGGTGGCCAGCTCTGCTGCTGGTGTGCACTTGTGTCTACTGGAGCTGCTAGGCAACAGCTGTCATGTTCCTCATGGCCAGACCTGTGCCCGCAGCTCTCCTAACAAAGCCGGGCTGGCCTACGCCATCGCTGCTGACCATGGCTGTGTCTGGGACATGAAGTTCTGCCCCAGCGGGGCCTGGGAGCCGCCCACCACGGCCCGGACGGTGAGTGCTGCCCAAAGCACTGACCTTGGGTTCCCTGAGGGTCCTGAGGGGTGACCTGAGGGCTGAGCCTGTCTGTCCTTCTCCAGCACCCGCAGATGAGCCGGCTGGGCCTGCTGGCTGCTGCCTTCTCAGACGGCAGGGTGGTGGTGTACGCCCTGCCCCACCCTGGGGCCCTGCACCGCGCCAAGACAACCCAGGTAAAAGGTAGGAAGAGCTGCGCCACCCAGTAGGGGCATCCTGGCCCTCCTCCCACTGTGCGGGGGTGGGGCTGCAAGCCCTGGGTCTGGAGCTCCCCTGCCCGCAGTAGCCCACTGTGCTGCAGAACTGCCGGCAGGACCGTGTACCAGCCCAGGAGCTGTATGATGGGGCAGTGAGCCCACCTTACCCCCAGGATTGGGACCCTGCTGCCCCCAGCCTGGCATCTGGCACAGGGCACAGTGTGGGGGTCCAAGGCTGCTTTTTGCTGTCAGAGGATGTAACAGTACTGCTTTGGTTCAGTCTTGGGGATGCTGCAGCAGGCTGACTGGGATAGGGCTCGCAGGCAGCCCCCAAAGCTGGGGGCTCTTGGCAGTGTCGCTGTGGCTGTAGTGGGATGCAGCATATGGTGGAGCCACACAGTGTCTCCCCAGCCATTCTCCACATCCCTGCTGGCCACTGGGAGCGTGTCCTGCTGCTGGAGCTGCTCCCTCCAGCCTGGCTGAGCCGAGTGCCAGGGCAGGACTGGGAGCGCTGGACCGGCTCAGACTAATGGTGTCTGTAATAGGCTGTGCCGGAGCCGGGTGGGATTGATGGCCAGCGCGTGCTGGCGGTGGGCGCTCAGCCGTGGCCGACAGCCTGCACGTCCACACTGACAGTGGGAAATGGGCTCCTTCTGCGGCTCCCAGCCCCTGCGGCACATTGGCTCTGCCAGTGTCAGCTGCGGGTGGATGGGCCTCTGCCGCAGCCCCTGTGTGGCACCCTGTGGCGGGGGGGCCCCCCGGCTCCTGCCACCGGCTGGGGCCCAGCACATTGATAGCTGCAGCTGCACATACCATCCCTGTGCCTCACAGGCAGACTGGAGCACTGATTCCCAGCCACGGGGTCAGCGCCAGACTGTGGTACTGAGCCCTGCCAGCAGCATCCAGGCTGGCATGGCTATGCTGGCTGTCCCCGGGGCACCAGGGACCCGCACCTAGTGTTCCTGCCTGGCAGAGCCCGGGGCTGGTCTCCGCACCGTGTCCCAGCTGTCGCAGCTGTGCTGGGGAAGGTGCATGGCTCCTCCATGCCTCCACCCGCATCTGCCGCGCTCTGGGCTAGGACATGCCTGTCTGCTGCTTGCTGTGCCAAAGGACAGCCCCACACTTGGGGCAGGGGGACTACAGGCCTGAGAGGTGTGGGACAGGGTCCCCACAGCATGCATGTCAGGTGTTGCTGGTGGGGATTTTCTGGCAGATGGAGCTGGTGTGTGGGGGTCCCATGGGCACCTTACTCTGAGCTGTTGGGCTCCTTCCCCAGGAGTTCTGCCTGCTTCAGCCCCATCACCCTATGGAGCAGATGTTCTGCATAGCCACTCCTTCCCTCCCAGGGTGGTCACAGTCAGGTCTGGCCCTTGCATATTACCACATGCCCTTGACTTTGGTGCCATTCATGGTGGGGTGGGGACGTGTCAGCCCTGCCTCACCTTTGCCTGCAGTGCCTTTCAGTGGGCTGCTTCCTCCTGCACAGGCAAGCCTGGCTGGGGTCCTGCCCCTGCTGGCTCTTGGGTTTGGTGCTCCATGTGCTCTGGTTCCTGCTGTGCTGGGGACACCGCTCTGGGGGAGTGACAGGACAGGAACCAGGAGTCCTGGCCAAGGCCGTGGGGAGCTGCAATCCAGGCTCCGGGCAGGGAGCTCCCAGGAAACTGGTGCCTGCCCTGATCCCATTCTGCTCTCTTCTAGATGGGCCCCTCCACAAGCACCTTATCTGCAAGGTCAGTGTCCCCCACACGGTGGTCCCTGTCAGGGCCAGCACCCAGCAAGCACTCTGGCCGGTGCAGGTGGGAGAGTGGGGGGGGGGAGCTGGGGCACCTGCAGGACATTGGATGGGCAGAGCAGAGCTATGCTCCCACCCTGCCCATCCCGGCTCTCAGAGCATGGATGGCCTCAGTGCCAGGCTGTGACCCAGGGCTGTCCTTTGGCCCCCAGGTGCAGTGCATTGCCACGCTCCAGGTGGGCTCCATCCAGGCAGGGAATGCATCCGAGTGTGGGCAGTGCTTCAGCCTCTCCTGGATGCCCTCCAAGCCCCACCATCATCTGGCAGCAGGGTTTTATGACGGTGAGTCTTTCCTGTGTCCTACAGCAGCACTCGGAGAGCAACCTTCGCCCTGGCAGAGACACTGGAGCTCCCTCATTCTTGTCTGGGGCGGGGAACCGGGGGACCCCAGGGGTGAGGGATGGGGGGAGCAGCAGCCAGCAGTGGGCGCTGTGCTGGAACCCCTGCCCATCCCCGGAGTGGGGGAAGGCTTCTCTGGGCTGACCACCGTCACCCTCGTGTACCTGTCGGCTCCAGGATGTGGCTTTGGCCTAATCCACATCTGTTCAACTTACCTGGATGGAATTTTCTGCCAACCTTCCAGTGATCTGCAGCTCTGTGCTGTCCTGCGAGGTCCTGCTGTCATTCTGTCCTGCTCTGAGCCCTGGCCCCAGCTCCCACCTGGCTGCTGTGTTCCACAGCTCCCACAGCCCTGCCCGTGCCGCTGCCAGGTCCTGCTGCCATCCTGTCCTGCTTGGAACCATAGCTTCAGCCTGGCCGCCATATTCCACAGTCCTGCCTGTGCTGCTGTCCGTCCTACACTGCAGCACCTGTGTGCTATCAGCAGCACCTCAGGGGCACGGGTCTCTCCACAGGCACCGTGGCCATCTGGAACCTGCTTACCAAGTCCCTGCTGCAGTGTGTGCACCAGCCCGATGCCTCTCTCAAGCTCTACCCTTTCCAGTGCTTCCTGGCCCATGACCACGCAGTCCGGAGCATCGAGTGGTGCAAGGCCAACAGGTGAGGTGCTGCCAGGAGAGGGGCTTTCCATGGTGAGGGCAGTAGAGCCACTGGGGGACCCGGGCCACCTGGAGCCTGCACCAGGACAGGCCACCGCTCTGCGCTGGGCTCTCAGTACTACGTTTCTCCTGGTTCTCAGCAACTTCCTGGTCACGGCAGGCAGTGACCGCAAGATCAAGTTCTGGGACCTGCGGCGGCTCTACGAGCCCATCAATAGCATCAAGCGGTTCCTGAGCACTGAGGTGGCCTGGCTGCTGCCCTACAATGGCATCACTGTGGCCCAGGACAACTGCTATGCCTCGTGAGTGCCGGGGTCCAGCCCCACTGCTGGGGCCTGGTTCAACCCCCCATGGACCCCTCTGGCCTCTCCCTTCCTGGGACTGTCCAACTATGCCATGGCAAGGGCAGGCTCTGCTCGTGCTGGGTCACACCACAGCAGCACAGTGTGACGTCCCCTCTCCCATGCCATCCTGGGGCACAGGCAGGGTGGGCCAAGGGACAGCCAGCCCCTGGGCAGGGCAGCAGGGGTCCTGCTGAAGGGGTCTGGGGTCTTGGTGAGTTCTCAGTCTCCAGGAGCCGCCCTGAGCTGCCTCGTTACCCTGTGACATTCTGCTAGAGTGAGGGCGGTTCCCCCGCCACCACCGTCTGGGGGGAGATGGGCTGTGCCTGGCTTGTGCAGTCCCCATGGCAGCACAGAGCTCTGTCCTTAACCTGTCCCGTTCACCGCAGGTATGGGCTCTGCGGGATCCACTACATCGACGCCGGGTACCTGGGCTTCAAGGCTTATTTCGTGGCCCCTCGCAAGGGCACTGTGTGGGTAAGGGCTGGTGTAGGGCCATTATGTCCCGGGGGCCAGGTCAGCACCAGGTAGGACCCAGGGCTCGCAGGTGGGGGTGGGTGACGCTGCCTGGCTGGGGGTGGTGGGGACCCCGCACCCTCCAGCCCTCTGTCCCTGCAGAGCATCTCTGGCTCGGACTGGCTGAACACGGTGGCTGCGGGTGACATCACCGGCGAGCTGGTGGCTGCGGTGCTGCCTGACCTGGCCATCAACCCCCTTAGTGTCAAGCGCTCCTTGGACCGCAGATTTGTAAGAGGCTGTTGTGTTTCGGGGTAGGGAGGGAGCCTGGCCCAGCGCACGGGGGAGCCAGGGAGGGAGGGCGCATGGGGAGAGTGTCCTGGGCCCCCCACACTGCTGATCCCTTGTGGCCCCTGTCTGCAGAGGAGCAGCAGGACCCCTGCCCTGCCCTGAGCCCCTCTCTACACTACACAGCCAGTGTACAAAGCCAGCCTGCTGCCCTGCAGCCCTGCGGGGCCCAAGGGCGCTGAGCAGGCGCTGCCCAGGACCCGGTGCTACAGCGAGATGGTGGCCAGGAGCTACATCCGATTCCAGGACACAGACCTGGTAGGAAAGGACAGGGTGCAGCTGGTGGTCCAGCCGCATGAGTGGGGCATGTGGGGCTGTGGCTGGGCTTTGGGGGTGGCAGGACCAAGAGACGCTGCTGGGGCATTGGGGCAGCACCTCACCTTGGCAGAGCTGGGACCATGGTGCCTGCAGTGCTCCTGCCCCGGGCCCGCAGCCCAAGGTGGTGCCACCACTTTCCAGCGCAGCTTTCAGAACTTCCTGAACCGGGAGCCCATGCGCAGGATGCACACACAGGAGGTGAAGGCAGAGCTGAGTCTTGACCGCCTGCAGCTGGAGGCCCTGCACAAGGTGAGGGGGCCAGGCCCAGCCCCAGCCCTAGCCCTGCAGCAGCAGCACTGCTGTGGGGGCCAAGGTTCCGGTGCCTCAGCCCCCCGCCTCCCGAACCCCCCTCTTCACACAGGTGCGCTTCAGCCCCAACCTGGACTCGCAGGGCTGGCTGGTGTCAGGTGGGCAGGCAGGCATCGTGCGGGTGCACTGCCTGGCAGGACTGGCCTCCGGCGTGGGCCACCAGCTGCTCCCAGAGTGCCAGGCCCGCTTCACTTCCCTCTACAGGGATGTTTCCGACAGCCCCAGCCACCCCGAGCACTCCCCACTGCCGGTGGAGTAGGGGGGTTGGTCCCTTGTGCTGCTCACCCTAGGCAGGGCCCGGGGCCAGCTGTGCTGGCCAGGGACTGTGGCCCCTCTCGGGGCTGCCTTCCTGCTGGGCCCCTGCTGTGGGAGGGACGGCTGTTCCCAGCTGCTCCTGGGATCCTCCAGACACGTCTTCCAGATCCGGAAGGATTTGTCTGCACTGTTTGGCCTGAGTTGGGTGGGGGTGGTGGGACTGGTGCACGTACTGGGGTCGAGCTGTGGGTCTGACCCCACAGAAGTGCCCATGGGCCCCACTGGCGTGGGGCTGTGCTTGCGCTTGCATCTGGCCCCGCTGTGCTCCAAGGGGCAGGGAGCAGACTGGGAGCTTTCGAATTGCTCACATTGAGCCTGTGTTCAGCTGTGCAGTAAACGTGGTTGATTTTGTACAGCTGTGGAGGTGCCAGCGTCAGGGCAGCTGTGGCTGTGGCCATGACTGTGGGGGTTCAGTGCCGACCCCACTGTCCCCTTCCCTGTGCCCCTCTGTCTCCTGCGCCACCGCTGCTTCTCCAACACATTTATTAGCAGTGCTGACACTGCTGCTGGCACGGACAGGCAGATGGACACCAGCAGCACAGACACAACTCAGCAAGGGGGATGGATCAGGCCCTGGCACAGCAGCCAGCGGCGGGCTGAGCTCTGGGCTCTGGCTGCCCCAGCCCCCTGCACCTGGGGGTTGCAGCAGCTCCTCTGGCCTGCCCTCCCCAAGCCTGGGCAGCAGCAAAGGGGGTGATGGGGACACAAGCATCTGGGTCCAAGGCCACATCTAGGGTCCCCCACGGGGGACATCTGTTCCTGCCAGGACAGCAGGGCTCCATGGGGGTGGGTGGTGGGGCAGGATCCACCTTCCTCAGAGGCTGTGGCACAGCAGCAAGTGGAGGATCCCAGGGAGCCCCTGTGCTGCTGCAGCCAGGCCACGTGTCCATCCCACCCAGGACCATGCACCGAGGGCACTGTCGCACTCCAGGGCTACGGAGCAGTGGGATGGGTACAGTAGGGGACAGCACCCCAAGCACTGGCCTGCTCCAGGGGAGGGGGGGCCAGGGCTAGGCCAGGCCCGGTGCAGCAGCAGGCAGGGGTCTCAGGCATGGGGGTCCTGGCAGTGGGGACAGGCTGCTATCTCCTCCCGGTGCTGCTCTACTTGCACGGTGCACGATGCGAAGCCGAACCTGCTCTGGAGCCGGGCAGTGACATCCCAGAGCACCATCTCAGGGTCAGCACCAGCCTCTGGGGGCAGCAGGGCAGGGGTTCAGCCCAGGCATGGCCAGGGGAACCCCCCAGCCGTGCCCTGCGCAGGTCACTCACCCACAGCTACGTGCACTGACACAGCAGGGTGGCTTGGCGTCAGCGCCCAGAGGTGCAGGTCATGGGCACTCCGCACCCCACTGGCCTCCAGCAGCACCTCCTTCACCGCATCGAACTCTGTGCCCCCTGGTGTCCCTGCCAGCACCACCTGGTCACTGGGGGCCACCCTTGGCCTCCAGCCACAGCCCCCACCTGGGCCAGGGCTCCTGGTGGGAGCTGCCAAGGCTGGGGGCTTCCCCAGGGGGGCTAAGCTGGGCACAGTGGGGCCAGCATACCTGGGATGGGGAGGAGGGGCTGGGGATATCTGGGAGGCAAGGGAAGGACAGAGGTGTGGACTGGGGTGAGCAGAGGAAGTGAGCTGCCTCGTGGGCAAAGTGTTGCAGCAGCTGCAGCCCCGGGAGCCTCTGTGCCCCCCTGCATCCATGGTCTTGCACCCCCTTCATTCACCACTCACCTTCCATGAGGACCCTGAAGACATCCCTGAGGATGGTGAAGGTGGAACCGAGGACGAAGACCGAGAAGAAAAGAGTGCTGATGGGGTCTGCAATCTTGCACTGGGGCTGCAGAGAGCGGGGTCAGTGTTAGGCTGGGGGGCGGAGCTGAGCTGGGCCCCTGGGGGTGGGGTCCCCAGGGCACCCTGCATGGGGCTGGGGGAGTTGCTCCTGCAGGCAGTGCAGGTGGAGTCCAGCCTGGGCACCTTGAAGTAGATGATGGTGGCAGCCACGAGGACACTGACGCTCTGCAGCAGGTCACCCACCACGTGGACGAAGGCTGCCCGCACACTGGTGCTGCCAGGCAGGGGGGCATGGCTGGACAGGCACCCCCCAGAGCTCTCCAGCTGCTCATAGCCCACTGTGCCATGGCCATGGCCGGCAGGGGACTGGTGCAGGATGTAGGCCATGCTGGGGAGAGCAGGGCTGGCTCAGTACCACATTGGCGTGGGGGCCCCACTGGTCCTGCCTTGCCCTGCATGGGCAAAGGGGGCACAGGCAGGCACATCTGGGTCCCAGGACGGTGGAGGGGAGTGGGGCTGGAGGTACAGCACAGCCAGTGCTCCTCCTGCAGTACAGCTGCAGCACTGCTGGGAGGTGCATGGGACTGGGCAGGGATTTGGGCCTGGGACTTGTGCCAGGGCTCAGAAGGTGCTGCTTTGGGGGGCCAGGGGATGTGGGGCATGGGGATGTAAGCATGTGGACTGGAAGCTGCAAGCATAGGGGGGTGACAGGGAAGAGGAGGAGGCAGTGCTTGGGGACATAAGGCTGGTGCACAGGGACAGAAGGGGACCGGGCTGGGGGTCTTGGGGTACCAGGGGCACACATGGGGCAGTGCTCAGGCTGAAGGTGCACAGGGGCCACGTGGGACATACACCAGGTTGACGCCAACAGCACAGGCGGATGTGGCCAGCATGGCTCGTGCCTCAATCTCGTAGTCATTGCTGATGATGCGGGCGGCCGCCAGGTAGATGAGGACTGCAGTCACAACCCAGATGGAGAGGACAGAGGCCAGCGCACCCAGCATCTCTGTGGGACAGGAGCCCTAAGTGTCCATGCGGCCATGGGGGTGCCATGGAGCTGTGCCCGGCGGAGCAGTGCCCCTCGGCTCACCTGAGCGGTGCCAGCCGAAGGTCATGGTCTTGGTGGGTGGGCGGGTGGAGACCCAAAGAGAGAAGAGGCTAACGGACATACTGCCCACGTCTGTCAGCAGGTGGGCCGCGTCCGTCATGATGGCCAGGCTGTGCGCCAAGTACCCGCCTGCGGGCAAAGAGCAGCTGGCACCCCGCGCCGCGTCGGCAGCCACTCGCCGCGCCCCAGCCCCCCTTACCTATCACCTCCCCGACCATGAAGAGGCAGCAGACGGCACAGGCGACTCTCAGCTGCCGGCTGGGGAGCCTGCTCCGCCCGGGGCTGGGGGCCGGGGCGCTGCAGCGGCAGTGGAGAGCTGAAGCCGGGTGAGGCGCCAGTGCCGGATGGTCCTGGGAGCCTGTGAACAGACTGGGGGCGGGAGTCGCTGTTGGCCACACCGTTTCCCGTGCCCCTGCCTGGCACCCCGAGGGTCCCGCTACCACCATGGGGTCCGCAGCCAGGCAACCGATGGGACACTGGCTGAGCGCCCCCCGGCGGGATGGGCAGCAGAGGGACCGGCGGTGGCAGCAGGAGGCAGCGGCACGGGGCTCCCGCCGGGACTGCAGCCGGGGCCGGTGCGGGTACCCGCGGGGAGGTGCCGGTGGGACCGAGGTGTTGCGCCTGGAGCCGAACTGTGGGACGGGGCACCGGTGAGGAGACGTGAGGCGTGGTAAAGGAGGCGGGGGCCGGGGCGCTGGTGCGTGGGGCAGCAGTGCGGGAGTGGGGACGGACAGCGAACCGTGCCGGGGGTGTGGGCGGGTGATGGATGGACGGTACCGGTGTGAGTCGGTGACATTTGGGCGCCGGTAGCTGCCGGACGGACATCCGAGGGGGGAGCGGGGCTGGCGCACGGGAGGGACTGCCTCCGCTTGAGCGGAGTTACCAGTAGCAGGGAGGGCGCGGGTGCCGGTGGCGGGGTGAGGGTGCCGGTGTAGGACGGTCAGAGCTGGCGCGCGGGGGCTGCGGAGATGCCGATGTCCGTGTTGGATATATGAAGACGCGGGGGTGGGCGGGGAGGGACGTGCCGGAGGTGCCGGTGCCGGGAGTGGGGGAGTCGTGGGCCTGCGGGTGCCAAGGGAGCTGGGGACGACGGAGATGCAGGGAGTAATGGGGTAGCCGGTGCCGGCAGGGCGGGTGCGAGGGGACCCAGGGTTGCAACTGTGAGGGGATGAAGGAGCTGGCGGTGCGAGGAATTGCCGGGAGCCCTGGGAGTTGATGGGGTGGCAGTGCCGGGGTGATGGGGGTGCCGGTGATGAAGGTGCTAGTGCCGGTCATGGGGATGTCAGGGCGCTGAGGTGCCGGTGGTGATGGGAGTGCCGGTGGTGATTGCGGTGCCGGACGTGCCGGAGCAATAAGGGTGCCAGTGATGGGGGTGCCAGTGATGCAGGTGCCGATGCCGGCGGTGCCGGAGGCAGCAGTAATGGAATGACGATGGTGAGGGTGATGGGGTGCCGGGGCGATGGGTGCCGGTGCCGGCGGTACCTCTTGAGGCGTAGGCTGCCGTCGGCGCGGCCGCCTCGTGGACTGACCAAGCGGGCGCTCTCGGTGCCGGCTGGGGGCTCCATCCCGGGCGCGAGCGGCACCGTGGGCACCGGGCACCGGCACCAGTACCGCCGGGCCCCGCCCCCCGCCGTGGCCCCGCCCCCCCGCGGGGCTGCAGGGCAGGGGGGTCTTGCCCGCCGGTGCCGCCGTTCCGAGCACCGGGGAGGGGCGTCCGGGGCGGGGTACAGGGGGTTTCTCGGGTATGGGAGTCCAATGGATCTCCAGGCATATCCGTATGCTGAGATTCGTGGGAGCCGTGTGTAAGGGGGGCTGCCTTCACGGGGGGATAGAGCTCGGCCTCACTTCTGTCCCTGGGCAGGTGATGACACAACTGATCCCGGGAATCTTCTGAGCACGGGAGGGACAGGAAGGCCGCTGTCGTGCCCGACCACCCCATCACCTTCCGCGGTGAAATGCCGGAGATGGTGCTCGAGGGGAACGCAGGGGACAGTGCCCACCCACGCTGCAGGAACGCATTTGACGCTGCATCCCGTGGGATCCTCTGAGAGAAGCTGTGGGAGCGTGGGCTGGATGAGCCGCGAGGAACAGTGAACACGGGCTGCACGGCTGAGACCAGAACGGGGTGGTCAGTGGCCGGTAATGACCAATGTATCGCGGGGTCAGTACTGGGTCCAGTTCCGTCTAACGCTGTCATTAGGGAGCTGGAGGCCGGGCAGAGCACCCTGAGCACGGTGACAGGTGACACCCAGCAGGGAGGGGCGACTGCACCCGGCGGGGCGCTCTGCTCCATAGAGCGGAAGTACCGGAACGAGCTGGAGCGACGGCGGGCAGCAGCCTGGGGAGGGTCAGCACGGGGCAGTGGCCGGTCCTGCCCTGGGAGAAACCACCCCAGGACGGGCCGGGGACGCACGGCTGGGAAGCAGCTCCACAAAAAAGGCCCCAGGAATCCTGCTGAACACCGAATTGACCACGAAACAGCAACAAGCCCTTGCTGCGAAGGCGTCGAGGGGCGTCCTGGGCCGATTTAGGCAAAACACTGGCAGAGACACGGGCAGGGGCTGGACTCCGGAAGCCTTCCCGGGGCGGGGGTGCCACGGGCAGAGCCCAGACCTCGGCCCGGCGCGGGGGGGCCGCGGGTGCCCGGGGCGGGGCCAGGGGGCCGTCCCGGGGCGGGGCCGGGGGCGGGGCCTGCGCGCGGGGCCGTGTGCAGCGCAGCGCGGCCCGTCCCGGGGCCCCGCGCGGCG
>JAYRBT010000018.1:42542-71772 GCA_036023395.1 Myiotriccus ornatus | reverse complement strand
GAGGTTTTTAAGATGAGGCTGGATGTGGCACTGAGTGCCATGATCTGGTAATCACAGTGGGGCTGGATCAAGGGTTGGATTTGATGATCTCAGAGGTCTCTTCCAACCCAGTTAATTCTATGATTCTATGATCTGCTCCCATGTGTGCCTCTTGGTCCAGACTTTTAAGTTGGGTTTCTATCATCCCCTCAGGGACCAAGAGATGCTTTCTGGCTGTTTCCCACCATCCTTCTTTATTTTTAGTACAGTCCAGCTGTTCTGCTCACTGTTCCTCCCCTTTTGTATAATTTGTTGGAAATAGATCTACACAGGGTCATGGAATCAACACTTCTTGGTTTTCTCAATGCAGCTTCTTTCCTTGCTGGATCTGCTCTTTAGTTTACAGGATTGGTATTTCTTTTCAGGAGCACTTTTAGATTATTGTGATTTTATTTGGTTGAAGAACTGCTTTCACTAGCTTTGTAGTTTCAGATCCATATTTCTCTGAATTCCCCTGTGGGTCCAAAATTTCTCACTCTTCCCAAACTGCTCCATGGACTACGCCAAAGACATATTTTGAGTCAGCATAAATATTGACTTTCTTTCCTCAGCTCAGTTCCAGGGACTGAGTGAGGGATCACAGTACAGCTCTCTGGCAGAGGTGTTGCCTGGCAGTGGGTTGTTTCCCCGTACCTCCCTGGCAGTGTCCACACTGTGACCAGCTTTCTGCTGTCCGTTCAATGTGTCACTGCTTCTGTCAGTAAAGAGCTGCATAACTGGCATAACAAATCTTGCCTGAGCAATGATGAGGGGTACTCTGGCAGGTGGAGAAAGCGATGTATTCATTTTTTGTTCCCAGTCGTGAATTCCACACGTTGTAAAATGGTCTGAGAGATTTCTTACCCCCAAAGAAATTCCTCTCTGTCACACTGTCAACAGTGACTTTGGTTTTACTAAAGGTCTCTCATTCTGTAACTACAGAACGAGCTGCTCCAGTATCCACTAGAAAATCCATTGTTTCATTCCCCAGCTTACCCGGAATCAAAGGATTGGCCAGAGAAATGATGAGATGCCTCCAGTCCCCTCCAGTCCAGACCAGTTTCTTCCATAAGGCCCATCTCTTCCGATTCTCCCTTCTGTCCCTTTGCAATTCAGGACACTCCTTTTCCTAGTGCCCTTCCTGTTTGCAACAGGCACCCTGACCCTTCTGGAGGGGTGTTAATCCCCACCCTTGCCCCCAAAATTCATGTCACCCACCTCGTCCTTGTCCCTGCACATTGGCTGGGGCAGCTGACAATGGATTTGGGAATCTCACTCAGCTCTTCTCTCTCTTCCCTATCATTACAGACGTCACTTGGGAAATAACCGCCCTCAATGCTCCTTCTCTCTTCCCGGATTTCTTTCTAACACCTGGCATGAACTGTCCAAGAAAAAGCCTATTAAACAGTATCCTGCTTCCCTCCCTTGCCGGATCTGAGTCCATCCATGTGGGAGTCGCTTCACACAATCTTTCATAAAAAGCCCATGGAGACTCCTTTGCTCCCTGCTTCCCTTCATACAACTTGCCAAGGTGTTTTGGTTTCTTCACTCCCTTCTGGATTCACAGTTAAATCAGCTCCTGATTTAGTGAATTTCACCAGTAGTCTGACTGGGATCCCACTCTGGGTCATTCTTAGGGAGAAATTAATCAGGATTTGGAATGCCCTGAACCTTTTGATCTAATCCTTCTATTTCCTAATTCCTCCTTCCCAAGCCTTTTCTAAACTGCCCTCCATTCCTCATGGGGAGACAAATATTTCAGAAGAGCCTGGATATGCCCCCAGTTTGGATCACAAATTGACATCATGGTTTTAATCACACTACACATTCGTTAGGATTCCTGTGGTATGTCCCTGCCCACTGCTTCTGATTCAGCAAGTCTGAAGCGTGACCTGCACGTGCACATCCACTACCTCCTCCTTCAGGTCTAGCTGAAGGTGCTGCCTTAAAAGTGCTGCCTTAAAGGTGCTTGTAACACCAACTTCTCTCTCCAGTCCTCCAGAAAACAGGTGTTGCATCAAAACCAACTCTTTCATTGCCAGATTCACTGCCCACCTCCAGCTTTGATCCTCATGTCCGAGGAGCTGCCAATAATGAAACTTAAGAGTTTTCATCTTTTTTTATCTTCTCGTCCCGTACAACTAGTATCTTTCCCCTTACTCTCTTTTCCTGTTTCATTAACCAAAAAAAATATTTTATTTTGATATTTTGAATCTTCTAAAACACATTTTTTCCTTACTTTACTAATTATTTCTTAAAGTGAAAAGCAAATCTACATCAGGGACTTCATCCCATTTGTTTTGCCTCCTACAAAATAACATCTGTAAAATCATATTATATTTTGAAGACTTGTTTTCCAGACATTTTTCACCATCATCTAATTTATATTGAGGCCACCACTGATTAGAGCATCTTTTCAATTTATCTTGAGTCTTAGGGTCACCCCCAGATTTATCCAATTCTTTAGGATGTGTCCAAGAGGAGAGCAAAGGGGAATTTTTAAAGAATCAGAGGAACCCATTTCAGTTCAGAAATTTCCAGTGTTTCATACACTATCCCACTGCACACACTTCTAACCCCAGTTTCTACATCGCCAGCTCTAAGTGTAAAAATGTGCAAATACCAAAAATCCAGTACATGTGTCACCAAAGTGTAGAAACAAAATTTTTGCTTCTGCAGCTTATGCAGAGCACAAACCCAAAATCTTGCTGGTTGGCAATTTTCAACCACACCCCTCACCAAGGAAATACCTGTAAAATGTGTTGTGCCATTGAGTTGCTGGTTGTCCCGGAGTCGGGGCTGGTCACGTGAAATCTCCAGCCACAAGGCTGGTGCTCAGCACCAATTCCCACTCTGAGGTGAGGGATTTCTGGCTTTATTCCAGTCAGCACAGAGACAGGGGCTGGGGTTTCCCCCAAGGTCATTCCCTGCTCACCAAGTATCAGAACTTTACGCTATTCACACATTTGAGCAAACAAAAGCACCAGCATTCACTGGTTACAGATTACAGAACTCTTTTATTGATTAGGACTCGAGCCCCTCTTTGCTGGGTGTCTCTCCCTTCCCACACTGATCCCTCCGCAGGAGCTGCTCTTCCCTCTGTTTGAGCTGGGGTCTGTTCTGAGTAGGTGGTCAGTGAGTCAGTGGTTGTGACCTCCCGCTGCTGGAATTACCTTTTCCCCAGGTGCTGCCCAGTCCTGCTGTCAACATTCCTGGTGCTTCTCATCCAGGCAGCTCATTCCTCTTGGAATGGTCTTCCTTTATTCTTAAAAGAGAAGATTAGCCAAGCCTACAAGGTTCATGGTGTTATTGCTTAATCACAACTGTCCGGCTGCAGCTACTGAGGGACATGAAGGACAGCAAAATCCTCAGTGGTGGCGCTGAGCTGGGGAGGTGGCAGTGGCATCCTTTCCCAGCAGATCCAGGTGAGCAATAGCTCCCTGGGTGGGCGGATCCACAAAGAAGGAGGGGCAGTGGATGCAGCATCTGGCCAGGCTGGGGCTTCCCGGGGTGAGGAGGATGTGACCTCTGCAGCCCAGGGAGGGGTCCCAGTGATGCCAAAGGGACTGGAGCATCTGCTGCAAAAGAAGGGACTGGGATAGTTTAGGGGATTGAATCCATGTTTATACTTGCCTGATGGGAGGAAAGAAAGAGGGAACCAGGCTCTTCCCAGTGGATCCCCATGACAGGACCAGAGGCAACTGGCACAAACTGGCCTCCGAAGGTTTGGGGTATTTTTGCAGTGAAGCAGATCACACAGGTTATCTGGAATAGGCTGCCCAGAGGCACTGTGGCTCCGCCAATGGCTGTGTGAGAGGTAAGGGGCCCCTAGAGCCCTCCCATACCCAGCCCATCAGGGTTGGCTGAAGTGGAGTGTCCAGATCAGTGCCCCATCCAGTATAAATATCTCCAAGGAGTAATTGTCCCAGTACAATCCTTCTTGCATGCCCTTCCAGCAGCAGGGCCCTCATGCCATGGTGGAATTTGATTTGCCCAATGGACACAGCACAAGTAGCTGGAGTAGAGGCTGGAGTGGGGGATCTTCCCAGGTCCGTTTCAGCCACAACCAAGCCTCAAGTTCATTCCTAAAGGCCTCCCAGCATTCCTCAGCTCCCTCATCCCTTGAAGCTGCCTCCTAGCAGAGCCATCTGGTCACTGAAAGCGGCTCACTCAAAATCCAGGGGCTGCATTCCCTGCCTGCTCTCCTGCCTGCCCTGAGCACTGACCTCCGCTGCCATCACATTCCCAGCAGTCCTTCTGAGCTACCTCTCTTAAAAATACTCCTCCCTGCTCCAGCCCTGACACACTGCGATGTTACCACTGAATTTTTAGCTGGTTTAGATGGGAAGGGACCACCCAGTCCCACCACCACAGGCAGGGACAGCTTTCACAGACAGGGCTGGAGGCCCCCGTGAGGACCAGGGCCACCTACAGGGAGGCTGAACCTCCCCCAGCTGCCTCAGAAGGCTTCATCCCTCTCCTCTTGGTTGGGGGCCTGAAACACAGCCCACCACAGTGTCCCCCTCCCTGTCCATTGCTCCGGTCTTGACCCACTCAGCAGGACCGTGTGTCCCACAGAGGTGCCCCCCACCCCTGATGCTCCTGAACGGGTGGCCATGTGCCCCCAAGAAAGGCCTGTGTCTGTCAGTCCCCCAGCCCCACCAGCCATCCCAGGGTGGGGCTGCTTCACTCACTCACATCCTTACTGGCCCACAGGTGGGTGTACCCACTGTGCCCAGCTCACTGGTGATGAGGACCCGCTGTTCCCATCACTCTGTGCCCTCTGCTTCGCACTGCTATGACACCTAAGGGTCTGGGAGCATCTTCTCCCCAGAGACCACTGTATGTCACGCCCTGACTCGGGAACACACGCAGCCTCATCCCCAGTGCTGGTGGGTTTGTGCTGCCAACTCAGCTGCTGCCACCCAGTCCCAGCCCAGCTTATCTTGTTCCCTGTTCCCTGTTCCTGGTGAGCGCTTTCTCCATTCACAGTGAGCCTATTCCCCATTCCCGCTGAGCCTGTTCCCCCATTCCTGGTGAACTCATTCCCCCACTTCAAATGAGTCTGTTTCTCCATTCCTGGTGAGCCCATTTCCCATTCTGGTGAGCTGCTTCCTCATTCCCGGTGAGCCTATTCCCCCATTACCTGTTCCTGGTAAGCCCATTCCCCACCCTTCGTGAGTCCATTCCCCATACCTGGTGAACCCATTTCTCATTCCCAGTGAGCCCGTTCCCTGTTTTCCAGCCCCTGGCCCAGCATAGCCGCAGCTGCCCCCACCTCGCACTTGCTCACGCCTCGGGTTTCCACCACGTTTTATTACCAAATCGATGAAGGACCGTCCCGGGGCCGGTTCCACTCCCACTCGCCCCAGCGCAGGGGCTGAGGAGGGTGCAGCCGGTGCCGGTGTGGGTGCGTTTGCCGGTGAGGCGCCGGGGGCCCCACAGCGCAGAGGCCGAGGTGGTGGCCAGAGGCCGGTGCGGACCCGGGGTTACGGGAGTTCCCGTGGGGTCCGGCGGTCCCGGAGGGAGGGTCAGCGCCCCACGGCGTCGAGGATGCGGCGGTTGGAGTCGGCGCGGGCGCGCTGGCTCTGGGCGCGGGCGAGGAGCAGGAGATGCCGCAGGAGGTGGAAGGTGAGGTCGATGGAAAGTGGCGGCTCGTCCCGCCGCCCTCTCCACGGCCCCAAAGCCGGCGGTACCAGCGGCGGCCAGAGCGGGCTGCCCCGAGCCCCAGTCCCGGCCGCCGGGACGGAGCCGTCGGTGGTGGCGGGGAGGGCGGCGACGGGCGGCGGGCGGACGAGCAGCAGCAGGAGGGTGAGCAGCGCCCGCCGCATCCTCGGTCCCTCCGAACCTGCGAGTCCGGGGACTCAGCGCCACGGTAGAGACCGAGGAGGCTGTGGGGGCTCGACGGGAATCGCGTCCCCCGCGGCGCGGGGACCGCCTCGGGAGCGGTGCCCCCATCCCGCCCGGCCGCCCCGTCCCATCCCCGCTGCACCTTCCCGGCCCCGGCCCGGCGCTGTCCCCGCCCGGTGCCCAAGTCCCGTCCCGTACCCGGTGCGCTGTGCCCGTTCCCTGTTGCTGCCGGTGCTGGCGGCGGAGAGAGCACGGTCCGTCCCGCGGGAGCTGAGCCGGCAGCGCGGCCGGAGGTTATATCGGCCCCGGAGCCCGGGCTGACGTCAGCGCCAGGCGCGCACCGGGCGGCGGGGGGCGGGGGGCACTGGGGCGGCGGGGAGCGGGTCCCTGGCGGCAGGAAGGGGCTGCGGGGCAGCGGGACGGCGAGGCAGACCGTGCTCTCCGCGGTCTCGGAGGCCGCCGGTCCGGTTCCGTTCCGGCGCCCGACAGAGGGGCTCGGCGGGGCAGCGGCCGGTGCCAGCAGGTGCCTTGGGTCGTGCTGCCCCCCGCTTCTCCGGACCTCCTGTTCCCTCGCTCCCTCTCCGGACTCTGCTGTCCACCGCCCGCCCCCTTCTCCGCCGCTGTCCACGGTGCTGAACGACCGGGCTGGGCCGTTGAGATGTACCGGTGAGCTGTACGGGTGAGCTCCCGGTGAGCTGTACCGGTGAACTGCCGGTGAGCTGTATTGGGCTGAGCCGCGCCTCCTCGCCGAAGGACGGCCGCGTAGCCGGGCCGAGCAGCCGCCTCGAACAGCGGCGTCCTGAGCAGGGAACGTGGGCTGTGGCAGGGGGATCCCTGGGCGTGGGGGGGACACCCTGGGCACCAGCAACTCCAGGACAGGACGGTCACGGATGAGGGACCCCCAGCCTGACTGTGGCCCCGTGCCCCGGGCTGAGTGGGTGGTGCCGAGGTCAAGCCGCGGGGCCGGAGCTGCAGACACCCCGAAGCTCAGCGGCAGCATCGGCCAAGTTCTGTGAGTCATAGAGCAGAGACACCGGAGTCGGCAGCGCCGTGCTGGATGCAGGGTGTTCCGATGGGGCACCAGCACCGCTGCCAAATGGTGAGGTGGCTGCTAGTGCTTCACATCACTGCTGGCAGGCCCCCTGAGTGCACGACACACTGCTGGCAGACCACCGAGTGCTTCTCACTGCTGCTGGCAGACCCCCAAGTCCACCACACCACTGCCAGCAGATCCCCTAACCCCAACTACAGACAAGCAACACCCAGAACCGACGCTGGTGCAGGTGCTTAGCTAGGCCCAGATTGGGCTCTTTCCACAGCGCCAGTGTTGGGCAGATCTAGGGACAGAGGTTCAGTCTGGCCCCTTGCACGGTGTGTCTGACACCAGGTGGCACAGGGGCAGTGGGGCACAACCTTGTCCACAGCAAGGCACCACACAGTGCCATGCCCCTATGACGTGATCTGGCGTGAAGGCTGGCACCCGGCACCGCTTCCCACAGTGGCAGGGCAGAGCCCTCAGCAGGGGCTGGGCTCAGCCCCCCAAGCCTTGTCAGCCCCATGCCGTGGGGCAGCTACTCCTGGGGACAAGTGGCTCATGCCACGTGGCTCATGCCATGCTTGCTGACACCGCAGAGCCTCCTGTACCCCCAGACAGAGCTGCAAGAGACTCAGTTCCTCGGGGCTGCAAAATCACCTGGTCCCAGCCCTGTGTTGCTCTACCAAGCGCTGCTGGGGGCAGCTGTAACAACCCCTTTCCATCCCTCACCCCTCAGGAAAGGGCCAGCAGCTGGGTGGGCTCTGTGGCCCCATCCCCAGATGGGTGCACAGGGTCCTGAGCAGAATTTGTCTCCTCCAGGTTGTACTCACCTGCCTAGAGCGGCCCCAAAGCCTGGGCCAGCGCAGGGCCAGCCCAGAGCAGGAGTGTGAAGGTGAGGGAGGAAGGACAGATGGTGCATCCTCTCCATAAGGGCCGTGCTGGCAGCCCACAGAACCCAGCCGGTGCCAGCAACAAGGGGATGGCTCCATCCAACTGCGTGGGACTGCCACAGTGCAACCAAGGGGGCTGGGGCTCAAGGCCCTGCAGGGGTGAGGTGAACTGCTGTGGTCTCACCAGCTCCACTCGGAGCTCCTGGTTGGGATGTGCTGTGTGAGCTGAGTCATGTCTGCTCACTGCTGGCGTAGGGTGAGCATGGACACACATCCACACAGGGCAGCAGTGCTGGTGGCGGCAGCCCTGTGGGCTCCTCACTGACAGGACACGCAGGCTTGTCTCAGACATGGCACATCCGGGCGCTGTCCCAGCCCCAGCTTCAGCCCTACTCCCCACCCTTCCCATAGCCTCCCTGGATGCACAGCCCTGCATTGAGCACACCCTGACCCTGGGGGGACTCTGCATCCAGCACTGGAACCCTGGCACCATTCACCTCATCCCACGTAGCAGTGAGGGCACTGTAACAGCCCATGGAACAGCTGCAGTGGGACCTGGAGATGCCCTAAGCCACAATTCACCCTCTGCCAGAGCCCCCTCTCCTCACCCAGTCAGTGGGGCAGCTCACCCCATCAACCTGCAGTCCAAAGCCCCACACTCAGTGCCCTGGGACAAGGCACAGTGGAGCTGTCAATCCATACAGGAATGGCCACTCTGGAACTGCTTTGGCATGGCCTGGAGCGATTGCCAGGCCACGAGCCTGAGTGCCACAGAATCAAGAGTGGAAAACACCATTTATTGGAGCCACAGCAAACCCCGTTTTCAGGGGAAGCACCCCCAGCCTGCAGTGACCCCAGCTCTGTGCCCATGGTACTGCCAGCTCAGGGCCAGCCCTGGCCCAACAGCACTCCCACTCCTCCTTCCTCCAGGGATGTGCCATGAGGAAGGGCAGAGTGACGTGTGGGGCACAAAGACTCTGTGCACGCAGGGGCCAGGAGATTATTGCGCATGATGGAGAAACACATTGCAGGCAGAGCTGCCACCCGGCACAGCCAGAGCTGGAGCCAGAGCCACTCCAGGCCTCTGGAGATGGAGCCAGAGCCACTCCAGGCCTGTCTTGGGGTGACCTGGCACCATCTTCTCCCCAGTGTATCCCTGGGGCAGTGGGGGCTGTGGTGATGGTGTCTCCCCAAGGAGAGAGCGGGACAGCTGCTGCCAGCACCCTGCCTGTTTCAGCCTGGCCACAGCCACAGGCACCACTCAAAGGGCTCCAGAGGTGTGGCAGGGTCAGGCAGCGCACAGGCTGGGGACAGGGGTGGGACATGGCTTCTGCCTCACATCCGATTTGCTTTCCAGGAGAGGTAGCAGTTCCAGACGATGGCAACGCACTGGACAACAGCCAGCCTGGGGACAGAGGGGACAGGGTCCTCAGCCGCTGGGTCAGGAGGCCAGGGGCTAGGAGCCAGAGCCACAACACTACCTGTGCTGCAGGGGCACGAAGTAGAAGTTTGCAACCTGCACGGGTGGCCAGATCTGGGCAGAGAAGGGGAGAGCAGTGAGGGGCCCTGCCAGTGTCTGTGCCCCACGCCCGCCCTTGCCTGGCACTCGGGGATGGGACAGGGACACAGGTACCCGCCAGCACTCACACAGTAGTTGGTCATCAGGGCGTCTGTGTAGTCCTGCAAGAGAAACGAGGTCTGAGCAAGCAGAGGGCCCCCATCCCCACTATGGCACACAGAGCCCCCATAGCCCTGTCCATGTCTCCCACAGCTGTGCCCACGGGGGTGATGGGGACAGGGCAGCCACAACCACCCTCTCCCCACTTGAGAACCGTCTATGCCACAGCCAGGGCAGGCAGCTCCTCTCCCCTGTGTGGGCTGTAAGCTCCTATTCAGTCCTGCACCACCCCGGGCTCCTCCCAGGCATCCTGAGGCAGGGATGGAGAAGGGCACTGAGCCAGAGTATCCACCATGGGAGCCCAAGGCGCTGTCCTTCCTGTCCTCGTGCTGCAGCCGTGGCCGTGCCGCATCCCTGCCCCACGGCAGCAGGACGAGTCCCTCATCCAGCCTGGCCGTGACTCAGCCAGGAGCCCGGGCTCCTCCTGGTGCTGGCTGACAGCCCAGGACGGGGCGAGCAGGCACAAGGTGATGGATGCTCTGCTGACGCTTCCTCTGCGTGGGGAAAAGCGGATGTGCCCCAAGCCAGGGGTGAAGGTGCTGCCAGCACCGTTGCCCAGACCCACCCCCTCCATGGCAGCTGGAAGCTACAGCTTGCGGGAATCACCCACCATGGCGGGATGCTTTGGGGGAGGTGAGGCAAGATCCATGGCACCAGCTGGTCAGGATGCATCAGGAATGGATGGACAAGAACTCGTGGGGTGCTGCCTGTAGTCAGGACCTCTCCACGTGTGTCTCTGGGGTGCCTTGGAGCACCCCATACCTGGCTGTGGCTCGTGCAGAGCTTGGAGAAAGCAGAGGTGACACAATCCTGCCCCAGGATCTGCTCCCTGCACCCCAGGGAAGATGAGGGACATACACTGGCAGCCCAGCAGGCAGCAGGCTGGTGCCTGGGGGTGGCACCCCACTGAGGAACGAGCTCTGGGTAATGGAATGGCATCTGGCTGCAGCAGAGCTCCAGCCTAGGCCAGTGGGTCTGGCTGGGCTGGGACCCTTCACATGCAGCCCTGGCAGTGGTGCATGAGGCTGGTGCTGCCACCCCTGACAGCCAGGCGACCACCCCAGCGAACCTCATCCCATGGCATGTGGGCACCCGCTCCCCGGTGACTCACTCTGGACACGCTGACTCAGCACTCGCACTGGTTTCCAACAATTAGTGCTAATGGGAGCCAGCCAGGAGCAGGGCTGGACGGCATGCAGGAGGCCACAGTATCTTTGGCCAGCACAGGTGGGACCCTGGTGCCACACCACAGGAACGGCCAAGGTGCCAGAATCTGGAGAACTGGCAGCACCAGGAACCTGATGCCCCCAGGGCCCTCAGACCCACTGCCTGGGTGTGGGAACAGCCACGAATGGGAGTGGCAGCCAGCGCCAGTGCACTGGAAGGGGCTGCCAGGGCCTCCCCAGTTGCCCAAGGCCCCCCCATCCACTCCAGGTCGGCAGCACATACCTGCTGGATCTTGGACCAGTTATCCTGCACTGACAGCCCGTTCATGGCCCCCGTGATGGCCAGGAAGCAGCCAAGGAAACACGGTGCAAAGCCCCCCTGTGAGAGAAGGAGCTGGGGCCAATGCCGAAGGGCTTGTGGTACTTGGAGCTGGGCTGGCCATGGGCAGCCCCTGTGACCCTGCCCAGCCCAACCGTCCACCACGGTGGGGTTTGGCTCAGCTCAGGCACAGGGGTTCATGGAATGAGATGAAAATTTGCCACAGGAATATGGTTGCACCCATCACCCCACCTTGCTGCTCCAGCCCGATGTGACACCCTCACCCACATCACACCAACCTGGTCCAGAACCATCTTCTTCACAGCCACGACTCTTGTGTTCCCTGGGATGAGCCGATCCAGGATCCTGTACCAGCTGCCCACAACAGGGCCCTGCAGGAGCCAGGAGGTGAGGAGCAGCACCTGCCCTCACTAGCCAAGGGGGCTCCAGAGCTGGTTATATGGGCCCAAGACCACCGGGATGGCCTTGTCCTGCCTCCCCCTGGGCTGTGCTGCTGTGCCCCAGGGAATCAGCCCTGCCCACAGCTGCCAGAGGTGGCATCAAGATGTCCCAGCTCACACCGGGGGGCACCACGGCCTCACCCTGACAAAAGAGCCCCCGATCCCATCCCATCCTACCATGCTGGCACTCACCACAAAGCAGAAGCCAATGGTCAACATTTTCAGGGTGCGGGTGCCATGGTGCCCATGCAGCCCCCGCCGCTCCACCAGCTGCTGTGCGATCACATCCCCAGCTCCCATGAGGGCCCCTACAACCAGCACAGCCCATTCAGGTGGCAAAACCCTACATGCCCTGACAACGGCCAGGCCCCCTGCTCCAGTGCTACTGCTGCTGCTGCTTCCCTGCCTGGGATGCCTGAGCCTGCTCTGGTCCTGCCAGCTCCATCCCAGCTGCAGCCCCTCAATGCCTGCACTGAACCCTGACGAGCACCTCGGGCCTCTCAGGATGCTGCAGCATCTCTGGCCAAAAGGGTGCCCAGCTGCATCTCCTCCTGCTGCCCCGGGCACAGGGCTGACCTGTTGTGAAAGACTGATTAATGCCCCGTCACCCAGGGCCTGCAGTGCCTGGGGCTCTCAGGACAGTCCATCTGGCCGCTGCCTGTGGTCCCCACCAAAGCCTCTCCTGAGCCTCTCCCAAACCTCTCCCTGTGCACTGGGCAGGCTCTGCCGACTGCAATCCCTCTCTGGAGACCCATTCTCTGCCTGTGCCCCTGCCAGCAGCCAGGATACACAGGATGTGCTCCCCACTGCCCGGGCTGCCCCTGTGGCCGGCTGCTGGCACAGCTTCCTGGCCCTGTTTCCAGATCAGTGTCCCCGGTGGGGTGCTGCCTGGTTGGGCCTCTGGCAGCTCTTGCTCCATTCGACACCCCTGACCCCTTCGACGCACATTGGCTGGCCCGGTGCTGCCCCCCAGCCCCAGCGCTGCTCCCCCTGGCCCTGGCAGCTCCTGCTCACTCCCCCCGTTCCTCCCAGGACAGTTCCCAGGCAGGTCTCCAGCCCCACTGCTGCTCTGCTCCGGCCTTGGAAGCCCTGAGCCCAGCAAGCCCTTGGCCTGGGGAGCACCAGCTTCAGCACTCCCTGTCTCATGGCCAACTCAGGGCCAGCCCTATCCCAGGGGATCCATGAGCAGTTCATGGGGGACCAGGGCCAGCTCCCTGTCCCAACACATTGCCATGTGGCCCCCAGAGCCCGTGGGCAGGGCAAGCCTGGGCCCTGCAGCCCCATGGAGCCCCCAGGCACCTCCTGCTGCCACCTCACAGGCTCCATCTCCCACCCTGGACCATCCCCAGGATTTGGGGCTCTGTCCCCCAGCTCAGAGCTCTCTGCACTCACCCATCATGGCAGGGCAGCCCTGCCAGCCCATGGGCTGCAGCAGCACAGGGGAGAGGGTGGCAGCAGGAGCAGGATTCCAGGCCAGCACAGCTGGAGTGCTGGCTGCTCCCACAGGTAGCATTCCCAGGAGCTGGGTGCAGGGGCACAATACTCATTGAGAACACACAGCCATGGCACTACCATTACTCATCCAGTGCTGAAGGCTCTGGGCATGGTCACAAAGCTGTGCTGGGGGAACAGACCTGTCTCTGCCTGGGCCTGGGGTGCAGCCGGATTCAGCCCCTCATGGCAACTTTGGCACCAGTGCTTACCCAGGGTGGCACGGCTGTCCAGGACTGCAGCCTGCAGCCAGGCCAAGCCCAGAGCCAGGGTGCCCAGCTGACCTCCAGGCCATTGCTCCCCTGACCAGAAGATTCTGAACAGGGCCTGAATCTAAGTAGGGCACCGTCTGTACCCCCACAGCATCACCACAGGAGTGTGGGGCTGCTCTCCACAGGCAGGGAGGGACAGCAAGGTCACGGCTGTGGGCACGTGCTGCTGCCCACTGTGCCCAGGCCCTGTCGGCAGCCTGGCCTGGGGCCCAGGATGCAGGAGGCAAAGCCCTGCCCAACCTCATGGTCCTCAGACAGCAGCTCGGGTGGTGAGCGCAGCTGGATGCAGCAGGCACAGCCAACTGCCAGCAGCTCTCTGGCCCAGCCCCAGCTGGCAGCACCAGGGGCTCTGGAAGCAGCAAGGGAAAGCAGGGCTGGAAGCTGGAAGGTGTCCGGCCCAGAGCACAGAAGCTGCATGGACCACGGCACAGACAGCAGAGAAGGGCCAAGCTCAGCCATGAATGGGGGTCTGAGAGCAGGAACACTTGACCCCAGCAGTTCTGCTCCAGCCTGGAGGGAATGGTCGTGCCCCCTCAGCTGGGCCTGGGAACCTGCCACAGGCAGGGAGAGTCCAGCCCAAGGGCAGAGCCTCTTCTGGGCCAGGGAAACCACATGCAGCATCAGCCCAGCACCCGCAGAGCAGCTGTGTCCCCCATGGCACAGCCCTGTGCCCCCGGGGGCTGGTGGGGCCCTGAGGGACTGTGCTATGGCAGGGCCAGTTCTGACACAAAGCAGCAACAGGCAGAGCAAGGCTGGAGCTGGAGCCGGAGCCAGCCCAGGGCCACACCAAGCCTGCATAGCAGTGGGTGGGGGTCAGGGGGGCACGGGCAGGGCTGGCCCCTGGGCAGCCCTCCCAGCTCCACCCTGGCCTCTTGCCAGGCACCAGGGGACATGCGGCCAGCAGTACCCAGCAATAGACTCCATCACATCCGATAAAAGTAACAGCGGGAGCAGCGAGGTGGCCTGGCAGAGCCCCAGCAGCTGGGCAGGGGGGCACCGGGGGCAGAAGGGCCAAGAGCCAGTGGCTACACCGCGAGGGGAGGCCCTGGCCCTGACCTCGGGGTTATGCTTTCCCAGCCTCCTGGGCTGGTGGCTCAGGAGCAGCAGGACAGGGGGAACAGCAGGACGGGGAGGAGGCTGCACGCAGGGGGTGCAGCACGGAGCACACAGGGATGCCCCGCTCCCAGCCAGAGGTGCCATACACCCCCGGCATGGCCCTGAGCACACACTGCGCACGCTGGACGGGCTCTCCCACCACCCAGCCACAGTTCTATCCCCGGGAGGACTGGGGAAGACAAGAAGGGGAGTAGGTGGCAGGGGGCAGAGGTGCCTGGTGCTGAGGGCTATGAGTCCCTGGGGCAGCAGAGCTGCTGGCCAGTGCCGAGGCAGATTTATGGCACTTCCCAGCCCTGCAAGCAGCAGCACCGTTATGGAAATTCAGGACAGGGCCCTGGGAGCCTCCCCAGGCAGCACCTTTGTGCGTTCACCCGAGTGCTGGCACACACCCAGGGGGTGCTGTGCCCCTGCACGGAGGCTGCAGCCCACTGAACCCCCAGGGCCAAAGCCCAGACCCCATCCCCTCCCGGGGGAGCAGAACCCCCAAAGCAGCCTCTCCCCAGGGCCTGGGGATGAGTGGAGCGAGTTCTTGAACCGTGCAAGACCCCTTCTTAGGCCCCCATCGACTCCCCTAGAGCCCGGCGTGGTCGCCGCCCTCGCCGCTGAGCGCGGGGCACGGCAGCATCCCCCCGTGCGCCGGGGCGGGCTGCGAGCCAGGGGGCTCCTGGCGCGGTCGCTGCAGGGCCACGGGGCCCGGGCCGGTCCCTTACCGGCGGTGAGCGCCTGTGCCGCCCCGGGGCGCCGCGCCAGCAGCCGCCCGCAGCCCCTCCACAGCGCCGCCATGGCCCGCGTGTCGCGGCGCGGTGACGCGAGTCGCGGCGCGATGTCGTGTCGCGACCGGGAGCGTTTATTGGTCAGTATCGGCCCAGCACTGTGGCCAGCAGCGCCATCCGAATGTACATCCCGTTCTCTGCCTGGCGGAAATACGCGGCGCGCGGGTCCGAGTCCACCTCCACGCTGCGGAGGGACGGCATGAGCAGGCACCGCCCCGGGACCCCCGACCCACCGGGATCCCCGAGCCACCCCGCAACCCTGGCTCCCCCCCGGGACCCCCGACCCACCAGGACCCCCGAGCCACCCCGGAACCCCTGATCCCAACAGGACCTCCGAGCCACTCTGGAACCCCTCATTCCCCCGGGACCCCTGATCCACCGGGGACCCTGACCCCCCCGGGACCCCACACACCACCAGGACCCCGGATGCCCCCCGGGGACCCCTGATCCACCTTGATCCCTCACCCTACCGGGACCCCTGACCCACCACACACCACAGACCCTGTCTCCCTCCAAACCCACCAAGCAACCACAGCCCCCATCACCCTAAGACCCCCTCCCCTGCTCAGCACACTGCAGCCCCCATACCCCTGACCCCGCAACACCAGAGACCCAGATCCCCCAGAGACTCCCACAGTCCCCATGCCCTGAGACACCCCACTCCTGCCCAGTATATTACATAGCCCATTCCCCCAGACACTAACTCTGAGCCCCCCACCCACCCCGTACCCTGCAGGCCCCCTGCCCCTGCTCCCCCCCTCCACCTGATCTCGTTGACACGGGGCAGGGGGTGCATCACCACCATCCTCTCCTTGGCACGGGTCATGATATGGGGCGTGAGGATGAACTGCCCAAAGCACTGAGAGGGGACACACAGTGCCCTCAGCTGGGGACCCCCCACACCCCCCAAGGGCAGCAGGACCCGGGGTCCCCTCACTCACAGCCTCGTACTCCTCAGCCCGTTGGAAGCGTTCCTTCTGGATGCGGGTCATGTAGAGCACGTCCGTGTCTGGCAGTGCCTCCTCAATGCTCCCAAACTCCTCCTGGGGCGGTACTGTCAGCGGGGTGGGGGGCACAGGGCTGAGGGGGCGTGTGGGGCCAGCCCCCCATCCCACTCCTCACCTGCTGGATGCCCCTGGAGGCCACAAAGCTGGTGATGTCGGGAGGCATGCGGAGGCTGGGGGGGGTCACGTAGCGCAGGTTGACGCGGTACTGGGTGAGCAGCCGAGCCAGGGAGTGCACTGTGCGCCCGTGCTTCAGGTCGCCCACCATGGTGATCTGGGGAGAGCAGTCAGGTCAGCCTAGCCACGGCCCCCCCAGGGCCCAGATGGGGCCCCTTGGCCCCCCAGCCCCAACACCTCACCGTCATGCCATTGACGGTGCCCAGCTCCTCACGGATGGTGAAGATGTCCAGCAGCGCCTGTGTGGGGTGTTCCCCCACCCCATCCCCGGCATTGATCACCGGCTTGCGGCAGTGCCTGGCAGCCAGCTGGGACCACGGGCAGGGCAGGCAGGGGTGAAGGCAGGCAGGGTTGAGGACAGGCAGGGGTGAGGTCAGGCCCTACCAGCCCCATGGTGGCAGGACCTGAACCCTGCCCAGCTGGAGACCATGTCCCTGCCCCATAGTGCAGGTCACTGTCCTCGCATCAGGACAGAGTCCCCAGCACCTCCAGGACAGGATGCGGCCACCCCAGCTCTCCCAGCCCCTCTCACCTCGACAGCGCCAGGCTGCGGGTGCCGCAGCACCAGCACGTCGGCGTAGCAGCACATGGTCTGCACGGAGTCGGCCAGTGACTCGCCCTTCTGCACCGAGGAGGTGGCCTCGGAGAAGGACAGGACGGCGCCACCCAGCCGGCTCATGGCCGCTGCGAAGGAGCTGCTGGTCCTTGTGCTTGCCTCGTAGAACATGGTCACCATCACCTTCCCCTGCAGGGGCCGTGCTGTCACGTCGGGGAGCCCGGGGCACCCCTACCTGGGACAGGGCTCCCTTGGGCTGCCTGGGGGCCAGGTGCATGGCTCACCTTGAGGATGTCCAGGCTCCGCTCCTTCTGCACCAGCATGCGCAGGGTGTGGGCCACATTGAACAGGTGGGACAGCTGCGGGGACAGGTGGCTCAGGGGACGCAGGGGCACTAGGGCTTGGCCAGGGTGCAGAAGGCACCTCAGCCCCCCATGGCCCGCTGGTCCCCATGCCCGCCCACCCACCCAGGCACCTGCTCCTTGGAGAACTGTCTGACAGAGAGAACGTGCTGCCCGACAAGGGGGTGCAGCAGTGGGGAGGTCTGGAAGTGGGGGGAGCGCTGGGGAGAGGCCTGGCGTGGCAGGGGGCCCAGTGGGTAGAAGTGGCTGTCCTGGATCACCGCCGCATCTAGGGCACCAAGAGCAGCTGGTGAGCCCACAGGGGTGCCCAGGGGAGCCCAACCACCTGCTGTAGGCCTGGGACCCCCACTGTGGACCCCCAGATCCCCTCTGCACTCACCTGGCTCTGCTGCCTTCCTGCTGGCCTTCTCACGGGCATCCTCGGCTGGGCAGGAGAGGGGAGTGGTACTGTTAGGGGGTGTGGGGAGCGGCAACACCCTGGGCCCTGCTGTCCTCCCAAGGTGCTGCTGGTATGGCACAGTCCTGGCACTCGGCAGCACCAGGCAAACCACGTCAGGGCCCACTGCCAGGGTGAAGGCCACTCAAGGACAGGCAGGCCAAGCCCCACATCATGCTGTGCCCCTCTCCCCACGCACCCTGCAATTCCCAATTGGCCACCCCCCAATCACACTGGCAGGCGAGGGGTCCCCGAGGTGCTGTGTGGGCCAGGGTGGGAGCAGAGCAGGCAGCACAGCCATGCCCTGTCCCATGGCGCCCGGCCCTGGGTGCAGGAATGGGCCCATGGTAGGCGGCGCAGGCAGCCCAGGGCCCGCAAGGCACCTGGGGGAGGGGATGCACTCATGGGCTGCAGTTAGTGCCATTAGTGAGTCCCCCCCGCCAAACATTACCAGTGCCTCGGGCGCCCGGGCGGTGCGCGGCTCCCAGCCTCTGGAACGCTGAACGGGACACAAGGGCCGGCGTCAGCGGGGCCGCCCATCCGCGGCCCCAGACCCGGCCCCAGGTAGCGCACCTGCTGCATCCCCCGCCACGCTTGCCGCCCCCGCCGCCGCCCCCCTACCTGGCAGCCCAGGGTCGGAGGCCCGGTGGATGCGGGGTGGGGGGTGGAAGCGCGCGTCGCCCACGGGGCCGGCCCGGCGGGGGCTGGGGGCTCGTCCACGCAGAATCTCACCAGCTGCATTGTGCCGGGGCCGCTCAGGGGTCTGCAGCGAGAGACCCAGCTGGAGCCAGGGTGGACAGGGACCCCCACCAGCCCCATGCATCCCAGTACCTTCACAATGTCCTTGGCAGGGGGCACGTGTGGCAGCACCACAGCTCCTGAGGGCCACTTCTTCACATCTTGCCCATAGCCAGGGGGCACCAGCACCTGCATTCATAAGGGTGATGGGGTCGTTGCTGGGGGACCCCTTCAGTGCTTGGGGACCCTGACAACACAAGGGAAAACAGACCCAGGGCCTTACCTGCCCGTCGATGTAGGCAACCTCCCCACGCAGGACCACCCTCCGCACTGTCCCCTTCACCTTCATGCCCTCAAAGGGGGTCCAGCGGGCCTTGGAGAAGGCCGTGCAGCCAGGGATGATCCACTCGTGCTCCAGGTCCACCTGCCAGGACAGTGGGTCAGAGGCAGTGGGGCCAGGACCAGACCTGGGGCAGGTGGGCAGGGACCCACCTCTACATAGGTGTCCTCCTGCGCTGGCAGCCCAAAGATCTTGCGTGGGTTCTCGTAGAGGCGCTGGACAATGTCCTCCATGCTGAGCCGCCCCTCGGAGACGGCCGTCAGCAGCAGGGGCAGCATCGTCTCCAGGCCAGGGTACCCAGGGGGCGGCTGCTGGCCCTGCTTCTCCTCCAGCGTGTGGGGGGCTGCAGGACAAGGCTGGTCACCAGGGCCTTTCCCCACCCCTTGTCCCCACCCTGCAGCCACTGTCCCCCAGGGCTCACCGTGGTCTGTGGCAAAGCAGTCGATGGTGTCCATGTTCTCCCAGAGCGCCTCCACATCCCGGCGGGTGCCCAGCACCGGCCGCACAGCTGCCCGACCCTCCCCAAGGCGCCCCAGGTCATCCTGGCTCAGGAAGAGGTGGTGCGGGGCCACCTCACATGTCACCGGGATCCCCCTCTGCTTGGCCGCCTTGATTAGGAGGATCTGGGGGAGCTGCAGTTAGCGGGGGGAACACAAAGGGCCCCACACCCCGACCTTGGAGCCCACTGTCCCCACTCCCAGCTCACCTCCTCCCTGCGGGCCACGTGGCAGATGTGGACGGGGCGCTGGTACAGCTGGGCCACCATCAGCACGGCGGCCACCGTCTGCCGCTCCGCGTGTGCCACGACAGGCAGGTGCTGCGGCCACTGCTCCAGGTGCTGGGGGGAAATGGGGCTGGTGGGCACCGGCACTGGGAGCGGCTCTGCCCCATGCCAGCCCCTCCCCACCCACTAACCTCCATCCACAGCGACACATCGTCCATCCGCAGGTTGGAGAAGGTGTCATTCAGGTACATCTTGAGCCCAGCAGCTGCCCCAGCCAGGGGGCCCAGTGTGCCAGCGTTTTCCAAGGAAGCCCCCAGGAAGAGGGCAAAGTCGCAGCGGGCCCCAGCCTCAGCCAGCTGTGGGGTGTGAAATGGTGGGTACTATGGCAGGGCCAGTCCCACCAGGGGCAAGAAAGCCCACTGCCTGCAGTGGGACCACCACGGCTGGCATGGCAGTGCCGAGGGAGGGGACATGACCATCACGCTGGCAGCAGCTCCTCACCTTCTGAGCCAGGGCAAAGGAGGCGGCGTCGGTGATTGCAGGGCTGGTGTTGGGCATGGCACACACCATGGTGATGCCCCCGGCCAGGGCGGCTGCCGTGCCCGACGCAAAGTCCTCCTTGTGGGTGCCACCCGGCTCACGGAGGTGGACGTGCACATCAATGAGGCCTGGGGAGTGTCAGCCTCAGCACCGGCAGCTCCCAGCCCCAGGGGACATGGCAGCACAGCAGGGAAACATCTCCTCTCCCTGCAGTGCTCACAGATGTGCCCAGCCTGACTCCCAGTGCCGCTCCAGCTCCAAACGGCCCCCCGGGAAGCCCCTGACCCTGCTGTGGCCCCTGTCCCACCCACCTGGCAGACGGATGAGTTTCTGGGACGTCATGCAGTCCACGTGCATCTTCAATGGGGGTGCTGCCCCGATCTGGCCTAGTGCCTGCAGAAGAGACAGCAGCTGTGAGGCAGGACCCCAGGCCAGGGTAACAACAGTTGCCCAATTTGGACCTCAAAAGCAAGTCCTGCACAGCGATGACTGCACACAGTGCCCACCCCACAGCACCCACAACAGGACTTCCATAACCTCCCTTCGCTCCCTTCCACTGCGCACACTCCCTGGGGCCCCCGTGTGTCCCAGCCCACCTCCACGAAGAGCTTTGTGCACTTGATGTCGATGATGAGAGGTACAGAGTAGTCGACGGCCAGGCGCCGGGTGCGGTACCCCTTGGTGACAAAGGAGGAGAGCCGGCGGCCCCCCGAGTTGCGCATCGACAGGTTGATGACCATCTCAAAGTGGTTCTCAGCCAGGTAGTCCAGGATGCTGCGCTGGGTCTCCCGGGTGCCAGCCTCACTGCCATCAGCCTCCTCGAAGTGCCAGTCCACAGCCTTCACCTGCAGGCAGTGACCCTGTCAGGGCCCCCCACTTCCCCCAGGGGTGCCCCTGGCCCCACAGGCCCCCAGCTCCGACCTTGATGCCATGCTCAGTGTAGAAGTCAGCTGTGCCAAGGCTGGCATACAGGTTGTAGCCGAGGTTCTCCAGCGTCCGCACCGTGGGCAGCAGCTCACTCTTGTTCTGCAACAAGATGGGGGCCTGTCAGAGGGCAGAGGGGAAACCCTGACCCCCCAGCATAGTGTCCCCACACACCTTGTAGCTGCCAATGGTCAGCAAGATGTTTTTTTTGGGGATCTTGAAGCCGGTGCTGAGCATGGCCTTCAGGTATGCCTCACAGCGGTTCTCCCCAAAGCAGGCCACCTCGCCCGTGCTCGTCATCTCCACCCCCAGCACCACATCAGCACCCGCCAGGCGTGAGAAGGAGAACTGGGGCACCTGGGGGCAGTGTGGGGCTCAGGGGCTGCCCAGCCCCACGCCCCAGCCTAGCCTCCATCGCCCCTGCTCACCTTGACACCTACAATGCCCGTGCCCGTCATCAGCCCCACAGGCTCCACGTCCTCGCCCATAATCACCTGGCTGGCCAGAGCCACCAGGTCCACCCCCAGAGTCTTGGACACAAAGGGGAAGGAGCGGGAGACGCGGACATTGCACTCGATCACCTTCAGCTGGTCATCCTGGGGGAGAGTGGATGGAATGAGGCACAGCTGGGGACACAGGGTGTTTTCCCACTGGCACTCTGTGCCCCAGCACGGCCCCCAGTCCCTGTACCTTGGCGATGAGTTGCAGGTTGAAGGGTCCTGTGACCTGCAGCTCCTGCCCGATGGCGTGGACAATGGCCTTTATGCGCTCCAGGGTCTTGGGAGTGATGTCCTGGGGGGGTGTCACCAGTGTGGCATCACCTGAGTGCACCCCAGCGTTCTCCACATGCTCCGAGATGGCAATGGCCACCACAACACCATCACAGGCCACCGCGTCCACATCGATCTCCTGTGAGGGGGAACACGGTCACGGCCTGTCACTGAGGGACAGGGCTATCAAGGTGCCCTGGGGCTGAAGCAGCTCCCTGGACGGACCTTGGCCTCTTGGATGAACTTGGAGATGACAACAGGCTGCTCCTTGGACACGGCCACAGCATTGCTCAGGAACTTTTCCAGGTCGCTGTCCGAGTAGGCCACGTTCATGGCAGCACCACTCAGCACGTAGGAAGGGCGCACGACACAGGGGTACCCCACCTTGCAGCAGAAGTACTTGGCTGACTGCAAGAGATGGAACGTCAGGAGATGCTCTGAGGGTCATCCTGACCCAGCCCATCTCCCTCGCCAGGCCCCACCTCCATGTCAGAGAGCTTCTTCCAGAGGGGCTGGCTGATGCCAATGGAGTCGAGCAGGCGGGAGAACTTGAAGCGGTTCTCAGCCGAGTCAATGGCCTCTGGGGAGGTGCCCAGGATGCGACACTGCTGCCGGTGCAGGGCCATGGCGATGTTGTTGGGCAGCTGCCCACCCATCGACAGGATCACGCCCTCAGGGTTCTCCAGCTCATAGATGTCCATCACCACCTGCGGCACCACACGGTGCAGGGGGATGGTTTGGACAGGGCCATGGCAGCACTCATCCAGTCCCATGGTGGGCAGAACCCCCACCCCACAGCGGGCAGGGCTCCAGCCCCCTCACCTCAAAGGAGATCTCGTCGAAGTAGAGGCGGTCACACATGTCGTAGTCAGTGCTCACTGTCTCAGGGTTGTAGTTCACCATGATCGTCTTGAAGCCCATCTACTGGGGGTGGGACAAGGTGAGCCCAGGGCCCCCCACCCCCCTCTGACCACATCCTCTGACCAGGGACATCCACCCCCCATCCCAGAGGGTGCTGGGGCCCGTCCGACCTTGCGGAGCTCCTGGATGCAGCCGACAGCACACCAGTCAAACTCGACGCTGCTGCCAATACGGTAGACGCCAGAGCCGATGACCATGACGTGGGGCTCGTGGAAGGCCAGGTCGTGCTCAGAGCCATTGTAGGTCAGGTACAGGTAGTTGGTTTGGGCTGGCCACTCCGCCGCCACTGTGTCGATCTGCTTCACCACTGGCAGGATCTTCAGGTCGTGCCGCATCTTCCGCACGGCCAGCTCAGTGCTGCACAGGGCTGGGTGAGCACCAGGACTGGGGCAGGGGGCAGGGCGGGGCCGCCCCTTCCCCAACTCACCTGAGCACGGCCAGGGCCACCTGCTTGTCAGAGAAGCCAAGCTGCTTGGCACGCTCGAGCACGGTGGGCGGCATGGTGCCCTGCTGGCCGCGGTACGACTCCAGCAGCACCGCGTGGTCCACGATGTTCTTCATCTTGTGCAGGAACCACCGGTCAATCTTGGTCAGCTCGTACAGTCGCTCAATAGAGTACCCGGCCCGCAGCGCCGCCGCCAGCACAAAGATCCGCTTGTCTGTCGGCGTCTCCAGCTCCTGCCAGGCCAGGGGGGTGAGCAGGGCTGGGGAAGGCAGGTGGCCATCTCTCCCCCAGGACTACACCAGCAGCACAGACTCCCCAGACCCCAGCGCTCACCATGTCCGAGGCCGGCTTCACCATGTGGTCAAAGCCCACACAGTTCTCATCCACCATCCTTAGCGCCTTCTGGAAGGCCTCCTCGAAGTTCCTCCCGATGGCCATGACCTCACCTGAAGAAGGAGAGGTGAGCAGCAGGACCCCACGCCCACCCTGTGCCCATGGGCGCCGCTGCCCCCCTGCACTCACCCACGCTCTTCATGGAGCTGCCGATCTTGGTGCTGACACGAAGGAACTTGCTGAGGTCCCAGCGCGGGATCTTCACCACGCAGTAGTCCAGGCTGGGCTCGAAGTTGGCTGTGGTGGAGTTGGTGACAGAGTTCCTGGGGAGGGGACAGAGGTCAGCGGCTGGGGCTGTGCCACTGTGGCAGTGCCTCGTCCTGTGCTGCCATAGCACCTTACCTGAGGAGGGGCAGGGGAATACCCAGGGCCAGCTTGGCAGCCACGTAGGCCAGCGGGTAGCCGGTGGCCTTGCTGGCCAGGGCTGAGCTGCGGGAGAGCCGGGCGTTCACCTCAATGATGTAGTACTGTGGGCAGTGGGCGGGCAGGGTCAGCGGGTGCTGTGGGGCACAGCTGAGCCAGCAACACGGCCAGACCCGCTGGATCCCAGAGATGCCACAGCATGGGGAGGCTGATGTGGCACAGACTCACGGGGCAGGACCCGGGCCCCCCCAGGGTAGGGCTGGACAGGGGTTGGGAGTGGGAGCCAGGACTTTCAGGGAGCTTGTTGTACCTGCTCTGACTCAGGGTTGAGGGCGAACTGGATGTTGCACTCGCCCACGATGCCCAGGTGCTGCACTACCTTGATGGCCGTGCGCCGCAACATGAAGTACTCGGTGTCATTAAGTGTCTGGCTGGGTGCCACCACGATGGACTCGCCCGTGTGGATCCCCAGCGGGTCCAGGTTCTCCATGTTACACACCTGGCAGCAGGGGGGTCACTGTGAGCTGGGGGCTCCCCACCACACCACGTGCTGCCCACAGCAGGTCCCTCTCAGCTCCCACCACATCCTACCCTCCCCAGCCTGAGCTGGAACACAAGCCCCTGGGACACCTGACATGTTCAGCCCACTCAGAGCATGGGGGTGCAGGGCTCTGGCTCACAGGGCGCAGCTCCCAGTGGCACACAGGAGCTGTGCCAGCACCATAGGAGGTACAGCGGAGCCCTCCCCGGGGACAGGGTCCAGAAAGAGCCCTCCACTCCCGGCACCTGCCCCACGTCCATCCCCCCTCAGCAGCCCAGAGGTCTCCCCCCATCCTGTACCGTGACACAGTTGTTGTAGGCATCCCGCACCACCTCATACTCAATCTCCTTCCAGCCCTTGAGGGATTTGTCCACTAGCACCTGGGAGGTGTGGGTGAAGGCCTGGCTCACCAGGGCAACCAGCTCCTCCCGGCTGTTGGCAAAGCCGGAGCCCAGCCCCCCGAGGGCGTAGGCAGAGCGCACCAGCACCGGGTACCCCAAACGTTCGGCCGCTGCCTGTGCCTGCAGGAAACAATGCGGTGATGGTGGGAACGGGAAGAACAGGCCCCTGCCCTTCCCCTTGGCCCCACAGCCCACCACGAACCTGCTCCAGGGAGGCAGCAGCCTCGCTGGGCGCCACGTGCTCCCCAATCTCTTCCATCTTCTCCACGAAGACCTTGCGGTCCTCCGTCATCTCGATGGAGGCAACGGGGGTGCCCAGCACCCGCACACTGTACCGCTCCAGCACGCCCGCCTTGGTCAGCTCCACCCCGCAGTTCAGGGCCGTCTGCCCCCCGAAGGTCAGCAGCACCCCGTCGGGGCGCTCATTCCGGATCACCTGGGGGGCACAGAGCGGTGGGACAGGAACCAGAGCGGGTTCTGTGTCTCCTCCAGCTGCTGCCATGCCTGTGCTGCCCCTCAAGTCCCTTCCACCCCCACTCAGCCCTCCATGCACCAGCCCCTCAGCCACCCCCAGCCCAGCCATCCCTGTACCCCCAAACTGCCGCCTCCCAGCTGGTGCCCCGGGGTGCTCACCTGTGTGACATACTCAGGGGTGATAGGCAGGAAGTACACCTTGTCTGCCAGCCCTTTGGAGGTCTGCACCGTGGCGATGTTGGGGTTGATCAGCACCGTCTGGATGCCCTCCTCCTTCAGTGCTTTTATGGCCTCATGGGGAACAGAGGAGTCACAGCTGGCAGCCCTGTGCCCCTGCCACCCCAGTGACCCCCACCGCTCCCTGTGCCCTGGGGTGGGTGCTCACCTGTGACCCCGAGTAGTCGAACTCGCCTGCCTGCCCGATGGAGAGGCCGCCGGAGCCCAGGATCAGCACCTTGCGGGGCTGGGCCACGTCTGGGCCTCCTGCCAGCACCTTCGTGTAGGTCAGCCAGTGCCGCAGGCGCTCCCGCACTGGAGGGACACAGCATGCTGGGGACGGGGCTACAGGGACCCCGGGCACAGCCCTGTCCCGCAGCCTCTGCCCCACGGTCCTGCCCATGGCCTCAGTCACCCTTCATGCCCACACCCACCTGTCTGGGCACTGCCATCCCCCTTCTGCAGGTCTTGTGCCGCCTCCACGAAGACATCAAAAAGCCCCTCCAGGTCCGTGGGCCCAGCACAGTGCTCGGGGTGAAACTGGACACTGTGGAGGAGGTCAGGCAGAGCACAACCCTGGGCCCCCCCTGCACCCCCAGCCACAGCCCCACAACCCCTGGCCCCCCCACCTCAGTCCCGCGCCCACCTGAAGAAGGGCTTGTGCTGGTGGACGAGGCCCTCGTTGGAGCCGTCGTTGGCGTTGGTGAAGAGCGGGGCCCAGCCGGGTGGGAGGCTGCCCACCTCCACCGCGAAGCCATGGTTCTGCGCCGTGATGAAGCAGCGCTGCGTGTCCTCGTGCAGGCACGGCTGGTTGTGCCCACGATTCCCGTACCTGGGCAGTGGGATGGGTGTCAGTCAGCCCTGGCAGCCAGGACCCCAAGGTGACCCCAGCCGCAGCCCCCCACTCACTTCATCTTGTAGGTGCGGGCACCGAGGGCCAGGGCAAGCAGCTGGTGCCCCAGGCAGATCCCAAAAACCGGCTTGGGCTGGGGTGCGTCCAGCACCCGGCGGAGGCTGGACACCGTCTCCTGGCAGAGCTGCGGGTCCCCAGGACCATTGCTGATGAACAGTCCATCGAAGTCTGTGTTGGAAGACCAGTGGGGTCAGAGTGGGGCCCCCCAGCCCCTCAAATGCACAGTAGGGTCCCCCAAGGCCCCCACTGGGTCACAGCGCCCCAGCAGTGAAGAACCCTGAGGCCCCAGCCCCCCCAACACCTCAGCAGGGTCACACCAAGACGCCCTGACCTCACAACATCCGTCCCAGTGGCAGCAACGGACCCCCAGTCCACCGCGGCTTCCCTTGCAGTCACATTAGAGCCCCCCCAGTAACACAGTCCAGAGCCTCTCATGCCAATCACAGCAAGGCATCCCAAGCCCACAGTCCCCCCCCGCAGTGTCACACCAAGGGCCCCGAGCCCAAAAGCCCCCAGGATGGACAACACCAAGACTCCTCAGCCCATGGCACAGAGCAGGACACAGGTGCCTGCTGCCCCCAGCACCAACCAAGCAGACAGCCCCAGCTCCAGACTCTGTCTCCCCACGCCTCGGTGGGGCCACAGGACATCCCTGCCAGTGTCATCTCACCTGCAGTATCCAGTGGGTGGTCCCAGGGCACCACGGTGACAGCCGCCCCCCGCTCGCACAGGCACCGCACCTGGTTGTTCTTGAGGCCACAGTCGAGGGCCGTGATGCGCAACGACCCAGCGGGGTTGAACACCTGTGGCACCTGCAGGGGGTGGGAATGGATCATGTGGTCCCCTGCAGGGTCCAGCCCTCCGCAGCAAGGGGCTCTGCAGTCCCCGCCGCTGCCCCCCAACCCCGCTCAGCCCTCCCCTGCCTCGTACCTTCAGCGACACCTCCTGCACCAGGTGCTTCTTGTTGGGGTCCTCAAAGGAGAGGCTCCCCTCGGGGGTCCCGTCCGGCACCAGCTTCCCCAGCAGCGTCCCCTTCTCGCGGATCTTCTTTGTCAGCGCCCGGGTATCCACCCCTGCAGGTGGGCTGTGAGACACAACCCCACAGCCCTCGCCCACCCCAGCGGGACCCTGTGCCCCAGCAGCATCGTCACCCCCAAATTCCAACACTGGGTTGACCTCCATGGGGGCAAATCCCAACACAGAGACAGGACAAGCTCAGAACTCACAGATCCCCAACCCCTAGACCACCCTGCAGTCTCCCCAGTCTCACCTTCCAACCCGGGGATGTTCTGCTCCTTCAGCCACTGATCCAGGGAGCGGGATGCACTCCAGTGGCTGGGGGTCTCCGAGCACTCGCCCACCACCAGTGCAGCCACGTGGATCTTGCTGGACTCGAACCACTGGGGGAGCAGGTTGTGAGCAGGGCCAGGCAGGCGGTCACCAGCCCAGGAAAAGTCCCAGGGGACACGGACCCCACCCCTGGCCGATAGTATGGGACCAGCCACCCCCAGTGCTGGGCTGCTACTGCCCCCACCTTATCCCACAGCCATCCTGGTCAGGCTGAGCCTTGGTTCATGGGAGGCCTGATGACAGCAAGACCCCCAGGGTCAGCGTGGGTTGGTCAGCACAGCACAGCTAGGCTGGACTCTGCCCTGAGACAGGCAGTCTGGAGGCCGAGGGGCTGGGAGGGGGCTGGGGCCTCAAGCAGGCCCAGCGCTGCCTTGTCCTGGGGGGCCAGGACCCCCACTCTGCAATGGAATCCTGGCAAGGACACACATACAGCCCCACTCCCCAAGTGCTGTGAGGGTACTCCAATCCCAGGTCTCCCCCTGCACAGACCCAGTCCTCACCATGTCAGACCACCCTGGACTCTCCTGTGGCTCTGGCCTGGCAGGATCAGAGTCAAACCTCCACCTGCCACCACGTGTCACTCGCTGCCCTGCCCTGGCACCCTGTACCATTCTGTGCTGTCCTGCCCTGGCACCTTGTGCTGTCCATCCCACCGTGGCACCCAGCATCATCCCGTTCAGCCACGTTCTGCCGCGGCACCACGACGGGACACGCTGCAGCCAGCCCCGCCGCCCCCAGCTCCCCTTGCTCACCCTGCTGAGGCCGAAGGCGTCGGGCTCGTCACGGGGCACCCCGTAGTTGCCGACCAGCGGGTAAGTGAGCACCAGGATCTGCGCCTTGTAGGAGGGGTCGGTGAGGGCCTCGGGGTACCCCACCATGCCGGTCTGGAACACTGCGCGGGGATCGGGATGGGGGTGATGGGACGTCCCGCCGCGGGGCACGAAGCCGAGCCGATCTCGGGGGACCCCGAGGGGACCGAATCCCCGGGCCGCGCCGGACCGGACCCGCCGTTCCTTCCCCTCCCCGCTGCTGGTCTCGGGCCGCCTCCCGACATCCCGGCTCCGGCCCGGCCTCTCCGGCCGCACTCACCGACTTCCCCGGCGGCGGCGGCCCCGGCGGCCCCGAAGGGACGACCGCGCAGCACCGACCCGTCCTGCAGCACCAGCCGGGCCATGGCGGCGCCACGTGCGCTCCGGCGGCTCCGCGGGGGCGACCGAGCGGCGGCGCCGCGGGAGGATCCGGGGCGGGGCCGCGCCGGGACCGCCCCAGGGCGGGGCGCCCGCACCTGGAGCACCGACCGGCGGCTCCGCGAGGCGGTGGCGGCGCAGCAACGCGGGGACCGACCGCATGGTCGAGGAATGGCGAAGCGCGGCCGAAGGGGTTGGATCGGGTGGGGGCCGGGCTTAGCTGCACCCGGACGAAACCCATGCGGGACCAGAAAAAGAGAGAAACTCGAAAAAAAATTATTGTTCGCGTACTCCAAGGTAGTAGTCTTTTCTTTACCAGCAGAACCAGGGGAGAGCGCGAACGCAGTCCCCCACTACCACAAATTATGCAGTCGAGTTTCCCGCA
>JAYRBT010000018.1:0-29444 GCA_036023395.1 Myiotriccus ornatus | reverse complement strand
TGCCGCGTCTTTATTGGGGGGGCAGTGAGGGGCCGGGGGGCGGCGTGGGGGACCGGGGTGGGTGATGTGGGGTGGGGATGTGTGATGGTGGGGCAGCGAGGGCTGGGGGTGCTGATAAATAAGGGTGTGAGTGGGGGGGGTCCCGTCGGGGTGTGGGGACCCCCCGGCCCGGCTGTGCCCCTGCCGGGGGCCCGGCAGCTCTAGGGCTCGTCTGCGTCGTAGAGCAGGGCGGCGCTGAAGGTGGTGAGGGGCTCGTCGGGCGCATGGGCCAAGCGCCCCGACACCAGCTCCACACACAGGGTCTCGCCGGCCGCCAGCGGCAGCAGGAGGCTGAAGACACCGAGGGCACCAGGGCTGGGGGCCTGCGCGGCCACCGGCCCCTTCTCCAGCCCCTCGGGCTGGAATCCGGCCGAGTCCAGGCGGGCGATGCCGTGGCCAGAGCGGGACAGGACGGCCTCCAGCCCCTCACCCCGGTGCCCTGTCAGCACCGCACTCACCAAGTACCGCCCAGGCACTGGTGCCGTGAACGTGCCTGTGGCAGGAGGAGAGGATCAGGGACGCCCAGGGATCCCCAGTGCCCCCAGAGTAGGCTCTGCACCCCTGGATCCCCTGCAGCACCCCACGGCCAGCGGCACACCCTGGGACAGGCACAACGCCCAAGAGCTCCCAGCCACCATCACACCTGGCATCACATCCCCCTGTGACTGTGCAGCCCCCTCGCACACCAGAGCCCCCACTGTAACCTCCATCACCCCAAAACAATCCCACAGGGCCCCGTGCCCCCGCCCGGCCATGCCGTGGGCTCTCACCTGTCTCGGGGTCGTAGGCGCCGCCGTCGTTGAGCAGCACCTGGTCGAAGGGGACGGTGCCCGGCTCCGTGCGCTGGGTGCTCAGGGAGGCCGAGAAGGCGACACGGGGCACCGAGCCCGGCTCCCCGACCTCGCCTGGGCATCGTGTCAGGATAGGGCACACCTGTGTCCCTGCCCCCGGGGCACCCCTTGCCACCCTGTACCCTCTATCTCCCTCCCAGCACCTTCTGCCCCCCAGCCCAGCAGATGCAGCCCCCGCTCCCCCTTCACTGTGTCCATGCAACCCCTTGACCGTGTGCCCCTGGAGTGCCCCAGCCCCTCTGCTCCCCAGCTGCCCAGTGCCTTCCCATGCCAACCCAGACACCCCCTGCTCCCCTTCCAGTCCCACCTAGCTCCCCACATCTGCCCCAAGCCCCCAGCCCCATGTCCTCTCCCCCTAGCCCCCATGCCCCCCTGCACCCTAAGCCCCTCAGCCCCAGCCCTACCTCTCTCTCCAGGCAGCCCTGGGGGAAAAGATGAGGAGGTGCTGCAGGGCTGGCTTGGGGCAGGACCCCCAGGCACAGGGTCCAGCCATGCCAGTCCACCACTGCTCCACTGGTGCATCAGGGCACACGAAGAGAGCTGATCCTTACCAGGAGGGCCCACGGAACCCTGTTCTCCATCCTTTCCAGGAGGCCCAGGTGGGCCACGAGGGCCTGTCTCGCCCATGGGGCCAGCAGGTCCAGGGGGGCCAGGGGGGCCTGGAGACAAGAGAGGGTTAGAGCTACCCTGGTCCCATAGATAGCCCTTTTCCTCACCCCACAGCCCCATAGCTGGTGTGATATCCCCATGTTCACATGACTGGTGTCCCCTTGTCCCCACACGGTGCAACCCCAAGGTCCAGATCCTTCTGTGGCCTTGTGTCCCCACATCCCAGCACCCCCTGGCCATGCACCTGTGTCCCCACACCCCACTATCATGCTCCCTGGTGATTCCACATCCCCATGTCCCTGTGTCCCCACACCTCCACCACCGTTCCCACATCTGTGCACCCCTGTGAATCCCCATGTCCCCCTGTGTCCCCACAGTCCCGGGATGCCCTGTCCCCCTGCAGTGCCCGTGATGCCCCACGTGCCCCCATCCCTGCAGCCCCTCGGGCCCATGATGCGCTGTGTCCCCACAGACCTGTCTTCCACAGTGCCGCATGTCCTCCCATGTCCCCGCAGCCCCACACCCCCATGTGTCCCCCCGTGCGTCCCCCCGTGCCCACACACCATGGCGCTCCAGCTGTGCCAGGCGGTTCAGCTCCCCGCGCAGGTGGCCCAGGCTGGCGTTGAGGGCGCCCAGCCGGGGTGGCAGCTCCAGCGCCTTCTCCAGCAGCGCGGCCTGGGTGCGGGCCGTGGCGTTCAGGTCCCGCACGGCCCCCCACAGCCCAGCCACGTGCCGGCCCAGCCCCTCGCGGACGCCCCGCAGACCCCCAGCCACCGCCTCGAGCTGCTCGCAGACCCCCTCCAGCTTGGCCACGCGCGGCTCCAGCCCCGCCGGGCAGCCCCCGGCCCGCGCCAGCTCCCGCGCCAGAGCCTCCAGCCGCTCCTCGCTCTCGGCCTGTCGTGCCGCCGCCGCCGCCGCCGCCTGGTCCAGCTCGGCCACCACACGGTCGGTGACGGAGCCCAGCTGGCGCTGCCGGGCATCCTGCTGATCCAGCGCGTCCTGCAGCCCCTCCACCGTGGTGTTGAGGCCGCTCAGGGCCCGCAGTGCCGCCGCCAGCTCCCCCCGCAGCTCCCGCAGCTCCGAGGGCGACGTGCCCCCAAAGACGCCGAACCCCTCCAGTGGTGCCTCCAGCTCCCCCAGATCCACGGGGCCGGGCTGGAGCTGCTCTGACTCCCTCGGGGGCAGTGGGACACAGGGCCGGGTGCAGGGGTCACTGCTCAGCCCCTCAAGCGCTGCCTCCAGCCGCCCCGTCCGGTTGCGGAGTTCCTCTAGCTCCTCGACCAGCACCTCTCCCTGTGCCCCCAGCAGCCCCCCCAGGGTCCCGGCCAGCCTGTCCCCTTCGATGTCCTGCGGCTGCCGGAGGCGGGGGCCGAGCACCCCGTCGTGCCCCGGGCAGGGCTGGCTGCAGCGGGCCAGCAGCCCCTCGAGCTCGTCCAGGCGGGCGCCGCGCTGAGCCCCGCTGGCCGCCAGCCCCTCCACCGCCCGGCTGAGGTTGGCCAGGCGCCCCGGCAGCCACCCCGGTCGCCCCTCGGGCTCAGAGGGCCACGGGCCGGCGCGGGAGGCGTTCAGCCGCCCCTCCAGCTCCGTTAGCCGCCGCGCCAGCACCGGCCCCTGCCCCGGCCCCGCCGCCAGCCCCGGCAGCCCCTCCAGCCGCCGCTCCAGCTCTGCCAGGCGCCGGAGCACGTCCGGGGGCGGCGGGGCAGGGGGGACAGGGGCCAGGCGGCTGCTCAGGCTGCTGATGTGCCGCTGCACCGACTCCACCGCATCCCGGTTGCGCTGGTCCACCGAGCCCACCAACTTCTCCAGCGCCCGCATGCGGTCCCGGTCCTCGGCCGCCTGCCGCCGCAGCCCCTCGGTGCCGATCGTGCAGGCAGCGCACAGCTCCTGCAGCCGCCGCTCCAGGTCGCGCAGTGACGCGATCCCCGGGCCCCCCGGCGTCCCCGGGCCTTCCCGGCCGCCCTCGGTGCGGCGCAGGCGGGTCTCCAGCTCTTCCAGCCGCTTCTGGACGTGGCTGAGCGCCTCCCGCACCTCGGCGGGGGCGGCCGCGTCGGCCGGCTGCTCGCCCCCGGGGTGCCCCTCCGCCGCCCGGGGCGGCGGCTCCTGCCCGGCACGCAGCTCCTCCACCTGCTCGCTCAGCAGCCGCACCTGCTCCTCCAGCCGCCGCACCTTCTCCGCGTCCCCGCCGCCTGCCACGCACCGCCAGCGTGTCAGGGTGCCACCCCCGACACCGCGTCCCCTGCCACCGCGTCCCCTGCCACCGCGTCCCTCCACCACCACGTCCTCCTGCCCCAGCACTACCTTCACCCCCCAGGCCGCTGAGGGGGTTGCCAAAGCCGGAGAGTGTGGGGCGGCCGGGCCGCGGGGGGGGGCGGCCGGTTGGCTGGGGGGACGCTGGGGCGGGTCCCTCGGTGCAGTCTGGGCCCGAGTATCCCTGGCAGCAGCGCCAGGCCAGCTCCGACACTGTCCGCTGGGCCACCTTGTAGCGCGGCCGCAGGAAGCTGCGGTACCTGTGGGCGGAGGGGACAGGGAGTTTGGGGGGTCCCGGGAGGGGTGTGGGGCTGCCCCAGGGAGCCAAACCCAGCACAGGCTGCGGCTTGACCCAGCGGCTCCCGTGTCTTGCTCAAGAGCTGGCGGCCGGTGGGGCTGTCCCTGCCCCTGCCCGGCTCTGGCACCCTGTCACCAACATCACCCTATCCCCAACATCACCCCAACACCGATATCATCCCATCACTGGCCCGAAAAGCTGCATGGTGTCCCAGGGTCCTGGCTCTGCTTGGCTGGGGGGACAGAGGCCGGTCACCCCCAGCACCACTTGAGGCCACCGGCTCTTGCGCAAAAGTAAACACGACCCTGGGGCGGGTAAACACGAGTGGCGACAGCACAGCTGTGGTCAGCCCTGGCTCTGCGCTGGCCCACCATGGCCCACGAGCCCCCTGGAGACCCTGAGCCCCATCCCGGCCCCACTCACGCCAGGACCCGGGGGCACTGGAGCTGCCCCCAGGGGCATGGCTGATAGTCCGGCTTGATGAAGCTCTCAACGCCGTCCTCCACCACACAGCTCACACTGCGTGTCACCACGTAGGCACACCAGTTCCTGCCGGAGGGAAGGGGTCAGAGCACACATCTGGAACACGCCAGCACCAGGCATCGTCCTGGCACACACTGGGCATTGCCCAGAGATAGACCTGGCATGGTCTCGGCACACACCGGGCATCATCCCAGCACAGATCCGGCATTGTCCTGGCACAGAGCAGGCACTAGCATGGACCTGGCATCATCCCAGCACACACCAGGCATTGTCCCGGCACAGAGCAGGCACCGGGCATTGCCCTGGCAGAGACTCAGCATCACTCCCTGCCCCAGGCATCCCTGGCACACCCTGGATTCCCCAACAAAGTCTGGTTCCACTGGGCACACACCAGATCTCTGGGCACACACCAGATTCCTGGCACGTGCTGGCGCCCCAACACAACCTGACCCCCCGAGCGCACCCTGGATCCCCTGGCACTCTCCTGTGCTCACCCAACCAGCCCCACCGGTAGCACCGTCACGGCACAGTGCGGCAGGTTAATGGGCCGGATCCTGCCCTCCTGCAGCCCCTCTTCCCTGCCTGGCAACCTCACAGGAGCAGCTGCAGCACCTGACCACGGGGCAGCCCCCGGGAGCCCTGTGGGGATGGGGGCTCTGCCAGGAGTGGGGTGCTGACACCCCATCACACTGTGCTGTGGCTCCCATGCTGCCTGGCATGGGCACAGGCAACCTACATCCTCCCAATCAGTATCCTTATGTCCCCTGTCCCTTCTGTGCCGGGGGGCAGGAGCACCTGGGGCAGTCACACACTGGGACTCTAACCCAGACACAGACTGTGGGGATCCCCGCTTGAGGTGTAGATCCCCGACCCACCCCAGCCCCACATGCTGCAGGGACCCCAGCCCCACGGCGTGGGGCTCCAGCCTGTCCCCGTCGCAGCCTTATATGGTCCGAGCCCGGGGCCCAGCCCAGCCCCCCGACCCCACTTGAGCAGTTCCCCGGGGAGCGGCCCCCGGCCCTGGGACCCCGCCGCGGGGCCCCGATGCGGCGGCCGGTTCCCGTCAGCCCGGCTGGTTCCCCTCAGGCCCCGGCTGGATTCCAGCTCCTCCCCGGGGGCCGCCGGGAATTCCTGCGCCGACCGACGGCCCCTCCTCGCCTCCCCCCTTCCCTTCCCAGCCCCGCACCCGCGGGGCCCTGGGACCCCCGGGCTGCCCTGGGGTCCCACCGCCCCGCCCCGGGGCTGTCCCCATCCCAGGAGTGGGATGGGACCGGAGCCCCCCTGAAAGGGCAGGACGTGGGGACACCCCCGTACCCGCGAGCCACGGAGATGGGGCGCTGCACCCGCCGACCCGTGGGAAGGCCCCGCTGAACCGCCAAAGCCGCAGGTAGAGGTTCAGCCGTGTCCGTGCCCCACTAGAGAGCTGGGAGAGCCCGACCCACGGCCCCCCTCCCCAGGCACGGGCCATGTCCTGCCACCCGCCGGGGCCGCCCTGGGGCCGGGGCAGCTCCAGCCCTGCGGCCGCGCTACTGCGGCGCCGATGTGGCCGCGGTGTGTGACCCCAACCCAGCGTGGGGCCGTCCCCAGCCCTGCGCCCCTCCAGCGCCCCGACCCGCAGGCACAGGCTGCGTCACGACCGCCCCGCGCTGCCCACGGCACGGGATGGGACGGGGATGGCGATGGTGCGGGTCCGGGCCTCTCTTCCCCTCCCCGGCAGCGCTGACCCCCGCGTGGATGCCGAGGCGGGACCATCCCGGGATCCCCGCGCCGCGGCACCGGCCCCCGCCCTCCACGTGTGCCCGTTGCCCACCCGCCGCAGGGCCAGGGGTGACCCCCGAATCAGGGGAGCCCCCAGCGCTGATCCGGCCCCCGGCACAGCCGCTCCCGCCGCCCCCCGGGCTGGACGTGGCACGTGCCGGTGCCCGGCCGGTGCCGGGGTCCCCGCGGCGTCGGGGTGGGGGCTGCCCCCAGTGCCCCCGCTGCCGCCCGTTTCCCTCCGGTGCGTCCCGGTGCTCTTGGCTCCTACCTGTGCCGGCCGGCGGCCCGGGCACCGCTGTGGGCCGCGGCCGCGCCGGGGGCGAGCGGGGCGGCCCCGCCGGTGTAGAGGCTGTACCGGGGGGGAAAGTTGGCGGCCAGGGCCTGTGCGGCCAGGAGGCACGGCCAGAACCAGGGGGCCATACTGCGCTGGGGCGGCTCCGCTCGGCTCGCTCAGCCCGGTCCGGCGCGGCTCAGGAGCGCATGGGGTGTCCCGTCGCGGCTCCGCGGCTCTGGGCGGCTCGGCACGGCTCGGCTCTGCCCTCCCCCCGGCCGCCCCTCGGCCAGCCCCTCGCCGCCAGGGCCGCCCCGCCGCCGCTGCCCGCCGGCGGGGTCCCCGGGGCCCCCCGCTTCCGGCCCACCGTCGCCCCCGCCCCGGCCGCGCCGGGCACCGCGGCCCCGCCGCCGCCACATCTGCTCCTCGTTAGGCCGGGCCGGGGCAGCCAGAGGGGCCGGGCAGGGGGCCAGGGCGCGGGCGGCCAGCGGGGCGGCGGGGCTGCCGCTGCGGCATCAGCACCGCCACCGCTCTGCCACCGGCACCACCTCGCACGGTGCCCCGCGTCCCCTCGGCCACCGTTGCCCCCGCCCCGGGCACAGCCGCGGCAGGTCCCGGCACCGCATCCAGCACTGCCACGTCCCTGCGTGCCCGTGTCCCTGTGTCCCCGTGCCAGGTTACACGTGCCGGTGCCGAGCCGGGCGCTGCCCCGCGCCCCCAGCCCAACCCTGACATCGTGCTGGGGACACTGGGGGCACTGGAACGACCACCCAGAGCCGCGGTGGTCCTGGACCTGCGGTGACGCCATGGCTTCCCCGGACCGCGTGGTGACGTCACGACCTCCCGGTGACATCACGCCTTGGCCCCGGCCCCACGGTGACGTCAAGGCGCGGGAACCCCCCGCCCTCGGGGAGCTGCGAGCGTGGGTTAAGCACAAACAGCTGCCGGCAGCTGGAGGGGGGAGGGGACGGGGACTTGGGGGAAGGGGGACGCAGGGGTGGGGGACACGGGGGTGGGCTTGGCCAGGGTCCAGCCATGGGCAGTCCCCAAGGGGTCGGTGTCACCTCCTCTGTCCCTTAGAGGCCGTGGAGGGCTGTGGGGGGTCCTAGAGGGCTGTGGGGGGCCGAGGCCCTGCCGTGTCCAAGCGGACTCCAGCCAGCGCCGGGGACTTGGGGCCGAGCAGGGACAGTCAGTAGGGGTCCCGCTCTGCCCCAGCACAGCCGGGGGGCGCAGGGATGGGGACCGCGCTGGGGGCAGGACCCCGGGAGGACTCACTGCTGAGAGCCCCCGGCTGCGGCCCATCCTGCACCCAGCCCAGTATGCCCCAGTACACCTCGATACGTCCTACCACATCCCAGTACGTCCTAGCGCACCACAGTACACCCCCGCCCAGTACACAGCCCAGTATCCCTCACTACCTCCCAGTATGCCCCAGTGCAGCCCAGCACATCCCAGTATGCCCCAATACGTCTCAGTGCAGCCCATGCCGCCCCAGCCCCGCGGCCCTGCCCGCTGTCATCAGCTGTAATGAGCTGTCATTAGTGTCATTAGCGCTAATTAGCCGGGGCCGCCTCGGGGCTCACCCGCCCCGCCCCCCGCCGTGGCCCCGCCCCCCGCCTCGCGCCGCGCCTTGTATGGAGAAGGAGCAGCCGCGGCCGCCAGGGGGCGGGGAGCGCCCGAGGGGGCGGGACCAGAGAGGAAGCCCCGCCCCACAAAGAGCCCCGCCTCCGGCAGCAGTGACGCCACCACGGCCTCGGGTGCGGTGACGTCACATCACCATATAGCAATGACTTCACAAGCAGGCCACGCCCGGCCCGCCGTGCCCCGCGGCCGGAAGTGCGTGCGGCGCAGGGAGACGTGTCGGTCGGCGCGGCCGGAGCGTGAGGTGGGGGGACACCGGGAGGGGACCGGGACCGGGACCGCAGCCGTGCTCGGGAGCGACCCGAGCGGGGGGCGAGGGGCCTGTAGCGGCGTGGGGTCCCTCCGCGGTGCCAGCGTGTGTCTCTCCGCAGGATGATCACGGATGTGCAGCTCGCCATCTTTGCCAACATGTTGGGCGTCTCGCTCTTCCTCCTCGTCGTGCTGTACCACTACGTGGCCGTGAACAACCCCAAGAAGCAGGAGTGAGGAGACCCCCGAGAGCCCCGGCAGCGCTCCGCGCCCGCCCTCCGTCCCTCGGCGCTGCACGCGATGCCCCGGCCGCGCTGGGCGCGGGGCCCCGAAAGGCGCGAGGCCGAGCTTATTCCAAACCAGTTTTAAAGGAAACACGATGATACAAGACGAAACAGTGTGACGTCGTGAAAGTGCCGGGCCCCTCCGCCAGGCCCGCGGGGAGGGCCGGGGCGGGCGCGGGGGAGGCCCCGGCCTGGGGCTCAGCGCAGCAGGAGAGGAGCTGCCGGCAGGAGCTGGGCCAGAGGGGGCCGGTGGGCGGGGGCCGCTGTGGGGCACGGCGGGGCCGGGGGGGCCGCAGCCCTCTGCCCAGCGCCGCAGCCCTTGCCCGGGTGCGGCCGGCACGGGGCCGAGCAGGGCCAGGGCCCCCCTGCCTGCGCCACCGCCCCCCGAAGCCGCGGGGCTGTACCGGGGGCCGCGGGCCCCTGCCCCGACACGGGAAGGATTCCTCGGCGCTCAGCACCCCCCCGGGGGGCACGGGGGCCTCCGGGCAGAGCCCTGCAGGACAGAGACCAGGGTCAGCAGGGCACGGGGCTCCGGTGGGCCCTCGTGCACCGACAGCCTCAGGCCTGAGGGCGTCAGGGCTCCAGCCACCCCCGCCTGACGGGAGCTTCACTCAGGGCTCCCACCACCCCACTGTCAGCACAGGCTCTGGGGTGACCCCACACCACGGCACCTACCCAGGCCGCTCTGGGGCTCTCCGGGCGTTCAGCTTCATCGGGAGCACCTGTGGTAGGTGGGCACGGGGGAGAAGAAGGTTGGTGCCAGGAGGGGTCTTTGTCCCCAGCTGTATGGGAGCTCCCTGGGGCTGTGGGTGTTGCACAGAGCTGGGCCCGTGCCCCTGGGGTGTCCACACGGCTTCGAGAAAACCACTTGGGGCAGAAACGCTTGGCAAAGCCCCACAGCTGGGGGGGCTCCTAGCCCCAGGGGCAGCCCCACAGAGGTGTTCCCCCAAAGGTGTTGCCCCAGGCACCCCCAGGCCCGGCTGGCTGAGCCATGGGGCAGTCCTGGGTCCCTGTCCTGCAGTGACCCCAGTACCTGCAGCAGTGCCGTGCTCTGGAGCTCTCCCACACCTCGCTGGGCCTCCCGTGGTCCGTGGCTGGTGCGTGGCATTACATGGGTGCCCACAGGCAGGGTCCCTGCATGACAGAGGAGACAGAGCTCAGCCCGTATCAGTGAGGAGCTCTGTGCCACAGTGGGGGCATTCCCCGCCTTGGGGGCACGGAGCCATTGCAGGGCACATTTGCACGGCCTGGTGACAGCATTCCCCACAGTGGCAGTGGCCACACAGAGTCCCCTTCCCTGCCAGCCTTGCCAGGGCCAGGCCCCCCTGCACAGCCCAACACTGAGGGCCATCCTGGCAGTGGCCAATGCCAGAGAGAGGATGTGACGGGCACAGAGCTCAGTCCCAGCCCTGCTGGTGGAAGGGGCTCTACCCCAGCCGGGCCTGGTGGTCCACAGATCACTGCCCCTGGCTCCAGCCAAGTTTCCAGCCTGGTCTCCTGTAGCACTGGTGTGACCATGCTGGCCAGGCCTGGCTGGCAATGAGGACCTGGGGGGCACAGTTCTGGACCAGAGGCACAGCTCCAGACCAGGGGATGTCCTGGAGCATGAGACACCAGCTCAGCCAGGGAAGCTGAGTGGGAGAAAGGGGGGGCCTTTAGGGACCTGGCTGTGGTTGGCAGTGCTCAAGAAACATCTGAGTCACCTCAGCTCTGCTCCCAGTTTTGGCTCTCCCAGTTAAACTGTCTTTATCCCAACCCAGAAGTTCTCTCCTCCTCCCAGTGGGGAAGCAAGCAAGTGGCAGGGAGGCTGTGCTGCCCACTGGGGTGAATCCAGGGCTGTGTCCCCTGGGGGTTGAACAAGGTGTCCAGCAGCCAAGGTAACCATGAACAGCCACAGACCGTGCAGCAAATGGGACCCTGCAAGCAGGAGCCTGTGCTGGGCAGGATATGCCAAAGTCACTGGTACCAGTGGGAGGTACTGAAAAGCAACAGCTGACTTCACCTGGGCCAAAACAGCACAATTTGGTGACCAACTGCAACCAGCAAAGGCCAACAGCAGCCAAGGGGAGTCACTGGGGGTCTGGCAGAGACCTGGCACACTGATCTCGCTGGGGTGTGGCCAGGCTGGAGTGGGAACTAGGAAGGAAGTGGAAGGATGGGACAAGACCAGGATAACAGGATCTTCACCCTATGCCATCCAGCTCCCACCCCATCAGAGGTTCCGAGCATTCCCGATTCCTTCCCAGCTGCCTGGGAAGCAGAGGCTGGGATGGCACAGCTGGGGAGATGGCACCAGTGCAGGGCTCGGAAGGCAAAGCCATGTGGTCAAAGCATCCCCAGACCGTGATCCCTGTGCAGACGTGGCAGTGCAGACCCTCGCATGTGGAGAGCAGCAGCACTGTGCGATGAGGCAGCGGGAGAGCTGCTGGAAGCTGGAGCAGGGGACCTGGGGACCAGGTGGGGAGTGGGTCAAGCTGATGCCAGGGCAGAGGAGGAAGAGTTGGGTCCCAGTCCCAATGCCAGGCAGCGCGAGGATGCAGTGTCCCATGGGACACTCGCTCTGCTGGGCACGGCTCCCTGTGCTGGAGGAGGCTGTGCCTGAGGGGCTCATGGGCCGGGGAGGCAGGACTCTCCCACCCAATCCATCCCACTGAGCTAGGCTCTGCTCCTCCATCCCTGTCTGTTCCTGCTCGTGCCCCCCACTGTCCCCACTCCCCGCAGCCAGGGATGGGGCTAGGGGACACTCCGGGTGGGCCCGGCCAAAGGAACAGACAGAACAACGTGCCCATGAGAACATCAGCCTTTTATTTCCTCCCACCACGTTCTCATGGCAGACAAGACACAGTCACGACAGAGGGCTGGGCAGCAAACCCCGAGGACGACACGACGGAACACGGAGCTCGACACAAGCACAGCTTCAGGCACACCCAGTCACACAGGCAGCCCTGCCCCTGGCTCTGGGTGGCAGGGGATGGGAGCAGGGGCCTCTGGGGCTTCCCCTGCTGGCCGGCTGAGGCACCGGACCCCTGAGGGGCCTGGATTGGCACTGCCTGCCCCCCGCGGCCCCGAGCTCCTGCCCCATGGCGAGGATACCAGCGTGGCGGGCACAGCCAGCACCTCGCCTGGATTTAGCACCCCACTGCAGTACATCGACCCAAGGGGACTCACCATGTGTTGGAAGCCCCCAGTGCCCCATGCTAGCCCTGCCAGCCGACCTCCCCACAGCCAAAGCCACAACCTACTGCTGCCCAGCCAGTGTCTGGGAAGGGGAAAGGCACTTTGGTGTGTGCCCGCCGGCCTTTGGAATGCTTTGGGAGCGGCAGGAAGTCAAGCAGAGGTTTTCTGTGCTGGTTTCTCCTGAAGCCCCCCAGGTCCCACACTTCAGGGGAGGTACCTCCCCACTGCCCTGGTGGCTGGGATCCCCCTCATCCCGATGGAGCAGCAGCAGCTCCTGCCCAGCCAGGGCTGCAGGACTGTAGGGCGGGCTGGAGGGGCCACCACATGTCTCCCTGCTAAGGACTGCCCCATGGGGATGAAACCCCTCACATTCACAGTTCCACACAAACCCCCTGTCACGCTGTCCCAGCCCAGGTCATGCTGGCTCCGAGCTCCCTCAGGACCGTGGCCCCGTGCAGCAGCTTGACAGGTGCCGGAGCAGGCATGTGAGGGGTCCCCAGCCCGGCTTACCTCTGCCCGGGGCCAGGGCGCTGCCATCGCTCGGAGGGCTCGGGGGGGCCACGGCCGCAGCCAGGGCCCTGGGGCTGCCGAAGGTGAAACTGGGGGAGGCCCGGATCCGCGGGGAATCCTGCTGGCTGCCCCCGCTCCCGCTGGTGCCGTTGCTGAAGCTCCTGGTGCGGGCCAGGGAGTTGTCAGAGGCCGAGGTGGGCAGCCCACTGCAGGGGTGAGAGATAGGGGTCAGTCTGGCGTGGCAGGGGGGGTTCCCCTCTGTGCCCCCTACCCACTGTCCCAGCCCAGCCCTGAGCACGGGGCAGCTGCAGGTGAGACACTGCCTCTGGCAGAGCCCCAGACTTTTACCCAGGGACTGGTGAGCAGCTGGGGACAGGGATGTCACCAAGGCTGCCCCTGAGAGCTGCTGCCCCAGTGTCCCATGTTGTACATCACTGTCCCAGCAGTGTTGTCACAGGATTCTCACTCCCAGTCCCAAATCATAGTATCACTGAGGTTGGAAAACCTCTCGGAAACCATCGAGTCCAACTCTTCCCCACCTCTGTAAGGCCACTACTAACCCACCTCCCCTTTAAGGGCCTTTAAATCCCTCCAGGCATGGGGACTCCACCACTACCCTAGGCAGCTCTGCCAGCGCTGGATAGCCCCTTCCATGAAGAAATTGTTCCCAATATCCAACCTGAACCTCCACTGGTCCCTTCCTCTTGTCCTGTACCTTGTTCCCCAGGGACAGAGCTCGATCCACCCCACCCATCTCCACCCTCCTGCAGAGAGTGAGAAGGCCCCCCCAAGCCTTCTTTTCTCCAGGCTGAGACTCCTAAATCCCCTAGCCGCTCCCATCCCAGTCCAGTGCCAGAGGGGATGCAGGAAAGACACTTTCCAGGCTACTGGGCCAGGTGAATCCCAACCAGTGTCACCCCTGCCCCTTTCCCCACCGACAGCTCGGAGCAGAGGGACCTACACCTGCAGCTCCTGGAGCTCTGCAGGGACAGGCCCCGGCCAAGTAGGTGACCCTGGCAGGTGACTCACTTGGGGACATTTATCATCTCTAAGTGCTGTTATCCTGCAGCTCCCGCGCTCGCCCCAGCCAGCCCTTACGTGGAGCTCCTGGGGGGGGTCCCGACCCCTTCTCTCCTCCGCAGGCCCCCACCAGCTCCGCGCAGCCCCCGCACGTGCTTCAGCATCCAGGCCCGCAGGTTGCCCAGGCAGGTGTGCTCCGACAGCACGATCCGTGGCCATGGGTTACACTCGGCCATGTCCAATGCCGCCACCGCCACTGCCCGGCCCACCTGCACAGCAAAGGGCACAGTGAGGGGGGACAGGGAGAGGAGGGTGTGAGGAGAGGGGTGGCACAGAGGGAGAGGGGCACTGGTGAGGGGGTCACAGGGACAGCATTTTGGGGAGGGCAGGAGCACAGAGGAAGGGGGGACACCAGGGTGGGGCACCGGGAAGCGGGGCAACGGTGAAGGGGTCATGGGGAGAGGGGGGGACATAGCAGAAGGGAGGACACTGGGGATGGGGAGCACTGGGGAGAGCGGGCAGCTCCCTAGAGCACAGGGCAGAAAAGCACGTGGAGAAAAATAACCCCAGCCGTGAATCCCAGCCCAGCCCCTAGATCTCATCCCTCCCGGCTCAGCTGTGCCCCCTGTACCTGTTCAAAGAGCTCCACAGTGTAGCGGGAGGGGAAGGCGGGGGGGGGCGGGGGGCTGGCACGACCATTGTCATGGCAGGCCCCCGGGATGCTGTTCACCGAGCGCCCCGAGTTGTAGTTGCACTCCAGGGTGTAGCTGTGGGGCACAAGGGAGCGCCCGTTACTCCATGGACCCACAGCAGGGCTGGGCTGACCCCGCATGTCCCTCTGGGAGAGCCACGTTGGTGGAGCTGGGGCACAGAAAAGCATCAGGTTCTGAAGAGTGTCCTCTGACGGCAGGAATGGCCCATCCCCTGTGCGAGGAGGATGTATGGACATACCAGAGATCAGTGCGATGGGAACTTGGGATGGAGCTCGTGGGGCTCCAAGGGTGGCACCGGAAGTGCTGAGGTGCCTGTGACCTCTCAATCACCTCTGGAAAGTGATGGAGAATAGGGGGTCCCTGATGGAGAAAGGGAAGTGTCTGATGTTAATCCAAGGAGTGGACAGCCACAGCCTCTTCCCAGCCTCCAAGGTGTCCCGGAGCGAGCCCTCCCATAGGCAGGAAGGATAAGAGGGGCTGGGAGCTGCTGGCTGGGAGGGCTCCCATCTGTCGCACTGGCCAGAGACACCTCCAGGGTCAGTCCAGTAGAAAACCTGAGCAGCTCCATCCCTATTTGCCTGAGGCACCACATGGGCACCGAGAGCACTCCCAGCACCTTTCAGAATGTCACTGTTGGATCAACCCTGGGCTGCTCCAGGCCAGCCCAGAGCAAAGTACCAAGCCCAATCTGCTGTGTTCCTGTGTGGCTGGATCGGTGTGTCCCTGACCCACCAGACCCGGGCATGGAGCAGGGGCCGAGTGCATGGCAAGCACCAAGGAACAGGAGAGAACCTGCCCCCGCTGTGCATCTGGCTGCCAGTGGTGTGTTCCCAGCATAGAAACAGGCCAGGAATATCCCATCCCACGTGGGAGGGGGCAGGTCATAGGTATCCCTGGCTCCTGGGATCACGGATGGGCTGAGGCTGGAATCTCACACACAGCCATGGGGATTCTGCGCCCAAAGCAACTCAGCTTAATTACAGCTCAATACAGACATGAATGTCTTAGAAAGAGGAGAATTCCCCCTGGAAAGCCATCCAAGAGCAGGGAGGAAAAGCCAGAGCAGCTGCAGGAAGAGTGGGGAGGGAGAGGAGGGGGAGAGCCTGGTTGAGTCTGTGTCTCGGGAACACGGCAGCACCCGGCACAGCCAGGCCTGGCCTCTGCCGACCTACCCTGGAGCCATGCAGGACAGGGCGGTCCTAGAGAACTGGTTCCTCCTTCCCCTAATCCTATGCCCAGCACGAGCAGGCTGGATGGTGCTGCCCTACCTGTGGATGATGCCCAGGGCCTTGTAGATGGCCACGCGCCCGCTGCCCTCCTTGGACTGCCCGTCCCGCTTGTCCCGGGCATACATGTTCTTCTCTGAGAAGTTGCAGCCCGTGAAGTCAAAGTGAGGTGAGTTCAGGGAGATCAGTTTGGGGAACAACATGTTCTCTACCTGTGAAGTGTGGAGAGAAGCAGGGGTGATGGGAGGCCCTTGGCTGCCTGTCCTGCTCCAGGGGGACCAGTGCCAAGTGTGGGAATTCACCAGGGTTGGCTGGGCCGGCTCTGCTCCAGTTCCAGGGTCTCACAAGCTCCAGCTGTGCCCAGGGGATGCTGCCCACCCCTGCCCACTTCACATTGGGCTCTGCTGACAGCCGGTTGGGAGGAGAGGAAGGGAGCCCAGCACCACTGCTCTTCCCCACCCTCATCCCTCGGGAGAAAGGTGACTCTGCTGCTGGCCCACACCAGCTCCTCAGGGAAATCTAAGACCTCCTGGGGGAGGAGAGGAAGAAAAAAGGAGAGAAAGAAAAAAGGAAGAAAGGAAGGAGATGAAGGAAAAGAAGGAAAGGTAAAATAAGGAAAAAAAGGAGAAGGAAGGGAAAAGGAAGGACTTGTGACAGGGATCTCTGTATCCCTCTCCCAGGAGTGGGAGGGAGCGTTGGGGCCCATGGGAAGGGAGCAGAGCAGCAGGAGGGTCCCAGCAGCCCTGGACTCGCCTGGTCGTTCTCGTCGCTGAAGCTGTTTCCGTACATGAAGCAGCCGCGCTTGGACGCGTGGCCGTGCAGGTCCACGTAGTAGGCCAGACCACTGTCCCGGGGCGCGATGGGCTCAGAGGGCTCAGAGGTCTCGGGCAGGGGGGCTGAGGGAGGCCTCTGTGCCCCCTCCTCACAGTGCTCGTCAGCGTGGCTCGAGGGCAGGATCCAGGCATCCCGGTCCGTGCTGTCTGACAGCTGTGTGTTCTGGTCCAGGCGGGAGGCGGTGCCGGCACGCCAGGCACCGGGGGAGTTCCGCATGTTGTTGGCTTTGTTCAGCTCCGACAGCGTGGCCTCTGTGCCTGGGACAGGAGGGTTGGGGCATTTTGTGCTCAGCGAGCTAGTGCTGAGGGAGGAGACAAATGTCCTCCAGTCCGGAGAGCCCGGCAGGACGCGGCTGTGGATGTGGTGGTAGAGCAGCACGGCTTTGGCCCCGTACACCGCGGGGTGCAGCTCGGGATCGGGGTGCAGGTACTGCCGGTTCAGGTTCACCCCACGGGAGTCGGTTCTGCAGGGAGAGCAGAGATGTGAGACCCTTCCAGGGCGCCCTGGCAGAGCTGAGCTCACCTCGGAACGTCAACACTCTGGGATTTGTCCTGGAGCACAGAAGTCCAACTGCCCCCTCACAACCAGAGGCTGTCCCAGAGCACTGAGAACCTCAACAAAGCAGAGCCCTGCGTGATATCCTAGAGAAAGGAATGCAGCTGGGGAAGGGGCTGGAGCAGCAGGAGGGGCTGAGGGAGCTGGGGGGGCTCAGCCTGGAGAAAAGGAGGCTCAGGGGGGACCTTCTGGCTCTGCAACTCCCTGACAGGAGGGGGGAAGCAGGGGAGGTTGGGCTCTGCTCCCAGGGAACAAGGGACAGGACAAGAGGAAACAGCCTCAAGCTGAGGGTCAGGTGGGATACAGGGAACAATTCCTTCACAGAAAGGGCTGTCCAGTCCTGGCACAGCTGCCCAGGGCTGTGGTGGAGTCCCCATCCCTGCAAGGATTTAACAGGCATGTGGATGTGGCACTTGGGGACATGGGTTAGTGGTGGCCTTGGCCATGAGGGGACAGTTGGACTCAATGGTCTCAGAGAGCTTTTCCCACCTACATGATTCCACGAAACATGGAGCAGGCTCCCAGGCAGGAGAGCCCAGCCCGGTCCTGCACTCACCGGTAGTGGCCCCGCACCACCCCATCGGGGTTCAGCATGGGGATGAGCTTAAAGACAAACATCCGCCGCAGCATCTGGGCACGGGGATCCTCCTCCCGCAGGATGAAGTCCAGAAAGCCATTGAAGACAAAGCTGGAGGGGGTTTCTCCTGGGTGGACTCTGCTGCTGAGGAAAAACACCTGGGGACAAGCAGACAGGGGTGAGGGGGGTCCCTGCCTACCCTGGGACACTGCAGTGCAGGAGGGCCTTGCAGACTCTGCTCCCTCTGCTCCACCCAAACGCTCCAGCCCTTGGGGACATGACACAGTTTGGGTCACAGACACGAGGGTGGCAGCAAGGCACCAACACAGGGACCACTGTGGGGGCTGCTGACCCCCCTGTCCCCAGCACAGCCCCGATGCCGGCACGGCCACTCACCCTCTTCCCGGTGAAGCGGCGCGGCCGGGGCGTGCTGGTGTCTGGGAAGAGCTTGTCCAGCCGCGGCTCCCGCTTCTCCTGCATGCCATGGCACGAGGTGACTGTCAGCAGGTCCACACGCAGCTTGTCCAGCGAGTGGCACAGCAGCTCCCGGTGGTAATAGACAGAGTCCAGGGGGCTGTGGGGAGAGGAGGGGCCTCAGCCACACCCAGAGTGAGGGGACTCCTGGCTGAGCACTCTCACACTGGGAAGGGGATGAGGGCTGGGAAGGGGATGCGGGGGGTCACACCTGCTGGGGGACATGTGCCTGCAGTCCTGGAAGCGGCCATCCAGCTGTGCCAGCATGTCCTGGCACTCGGTGTAGGAGAAGGGGTAGCAGAAGGCGAAGTAGGTGGTGGCCCCGCGGTGCTCCAGGAACCGGTGCACAAAGGAGAGCACGAACTGCGTCTCCACCACCTGCCACAGACGTGGACCACGGCTGGACACAGAGGCAGGGCCACCCCAGCACAGCCCCCACTCCCGTCTTCTGGCCCTCTCGGGCATTGCCCTTGGCTATCCCCATGGGAACCACTGCCCAGCCACCTCCCCTGGTGTCCTGGCACACCAGGCTGTTCCCTGCGGAGTCTTTGGCTCCCTGCTCGCCCCACCAGCCAAACCACACGTCCTGTCCTGTGTCAGGGGGTGGAAGGGATGCCACATCCCTGGAAGTGTTCAGGGACAGGTTGGACAGAGCTCTGAGCTACCTGGGCTAGTGGAAGGTGTCCCTGCCCAGGGCAGGGGGTGGCATGAGTTCTCTAAGGTCCCTTCAGCCCAAGCCATTCTGAAACTCAATGGTTCTCTTTGGCTCCTGTTCCATGGAACAGAGGATCTGCTGTGAGGGTGGGCATTGCCTCCCCATGGCAGTGCACATGGAGCAAGGAGCATCCAGACCAGGAATCCCTTGGGCAGCTCCTACCACACAAAGGAACCTCCTGGGAATCCCACCCCTTGGCTGTGGCTCCCAGGGCTCCCCTAGCCCCCTTGGCTGTGCCCCCCACCGGGGCAGCAGCACCTGCTGCCACAAAGAGCTGTTTTCTGGCCCCTTTGGCAGCTGGTGAAGGGGAAGAGAAGCACCATGAGTACTCGGGGGGCAGTTCTGTGTTCCCCCCCTGAAAACACCCCATGGTGGCCTGTGCCCAGCCCCAGCTCCCTGGGCCTTTCTCTGCACAGCCCTGGGAAGGGACTATCAGTAACCCCCTTCCTTTGGGGGTGCCAGGGACAGCCCAGCTACTCCCCCGCTCCAGCAGAGAGCGGTGGTCATCCCGTGGTGGGGAGGGGTGTCCGTGCCCCCCGAGCCGCCCCCGCCCCGTGTCCCACCTGGAAGCTGGGGCGCTGCCGGATGCGCTCCCAGCGCGGGCGCACGGGCAGGGTGCGCACAAAGGGGGCCATGCCCTGCGCGTACAGCCGGCTCTGCTTGTTCATGTTCAGAATGTGCAGCTTGATCAGCTTCCCCGGGGCCCCGCCGCGCACGCTGAAGTAGAACCAGGACCTGGGAGGGGGCAGGAGCAGCGCCGGCTCAGCCCCTGCCCGGGGGTGTCCCCCGAGGAGTCCCCCTCACCTCCCACCCATCCACCCAGCCCTGACGGGAGCCCGGGGGAGGGACCAGACCCCCCGAGCCTCCTCCTAGGGCAGTCCTGACCCCGCTGGCTCCCCCAGCCCCTCTCCTCCGTCCCCCAACCCTACGGACGCCCTTCCAGGGGCACCCCTACATGGTACCACACACCACCCATCCGGCCCTGTCGAACCCTGTCTGTCCCCCGAGAGGGCTTAGTTTCCTGAGGGGGAGGGCACAGGGCCCCCGAGCCCACTCCCAGGGCACCCTGATCCCCCCGGCCACCCCCAGCCCCTTTGCTCAGCCCCCAAAGCCCACCGACCCTCGTTCCAGGGGCTCCCCCGCCCCGCCCCAGCCGCTCCCGGACACCGCCAGCCCCTTCCCCGGGGAACCCCCGACCCCCGCGCCCCCCGTACGGTACGAGCCACCCCTGCTCGGTCCCCCCGCCCGCCAGTACCTGTTGCCGTTCTCATACTCGGTCTGCGCGCAGTCGGGCCGTGTCCACACGTTGAACTCGTAGTCAGCGGCGGGGAGCCCGTTGGCTCGGGCGGCGGGGCCGCCCCCCGCCTCTGCCGGCAGCACCTGCTCCACGTGCGCCAGGTTGCCGGAGTCGAAGCGGGAGCTAAAGAGGAGCCCCCCGCAGCGGATCTCCATGGCCCGGCGGGGCCGGGCCCGGCATCGCCCCGGCGCGGCCCCGGCACGGCCGGTGCGGGCCGCCCGGCAACAGCAACGCGCACGGCCATTGGCTGCCGCCTTCCAGCAACGCCGCCGCCTATTGGCCGGCGCCTCGGCAACGGCCGCGGCGGAGCTGGTGCCGCTCCCCCTCCCTGACCACGCCCCTTCCCTGGCCACGCCCCCAGATACCTTCACACCTGTCTGTGCTCACCTGTAAACGGAGCGCAGGTGCGTACACGTACACGTGTACACTGAGCACACGTAGGTGTGTGCGCAGACAGGGACAGACGTGTTCATGCCCGTGCGTGGGCGTGTAACGCAGGTCCGCACACACAAGTGCACGTGTACACACACACAGTTACACAGCCACATCTGTGCTCGGGAACACAGGTATGTACGCACACACCTGTGCACGCGGCAAAAGGACACCGCGGCAGCAAAACGGCGGAGGCGGGGCTCGAACCCCCGACTCCCCGCACGCCGGGCGGGCACTCTGCCCCTGAGCCAACCTGGCCGGGCGGGGCCGCGCGGCGCCAGTGGCCCCTTTGGACTGCGGGACACCGAGACGGGGCGACCCACGAGCAGCCCCGCGCACCGAGGGGAAACGGTGCCGTCCCCCCCAAAAAAAGTGCTGGGGATGGGGCGCAGCGGGCTTTGGATCACCCTTTTCACCCTGCTGGCATCTTCAGTAAGGAAAGAAAATAAAGCACGTGGAGTAATTGTAAGGAAAAAAATAATAAAATAAATCGGTTCATTCACCGGGGGAAGGGGTGGGGTGGGTGGGGACTCCGGGTGTCCACCCCTGATCCTGTGAGCAGGCAAAGCACAAGGGGACAGGGATCACCCACCAGGGACAGAGGGAGAGGGAAAGCAAAGCAGTCACAGGGTGTGGAAAAAGACTGTATGTGTGTCTCCCCAGAAAATAAACCTTCCCCAAAAGCCCCGATTTGACCCAAAGTTCCTGTGGGCATTGCCTTCAGTGTCTCCATCCCCCATCCAGCTGCACTGGGATACCCCTCGGCAGCTGGAATGTCGGGAGACAGCGTGACCTTCTCCAGAAAGCAGCTCAGTGTCCAGAAATCATGGCCAGGGCCCAGTTTTTGAGGGCCAGGGTTGTGTTTTGCAGGTAAATCCAAGAAGAATAGGTGAAACTCATCAGGTGGTCCCTCACGCACTCCCACGTCACGTCCCCACTGGAAAAGCAAGAAGGGGTTATGGGGGTGGAGCCTGAGGCAGGAGGGGCGACACGGGGGGATACAGGAACCCCTCAGGCAGGGTGACACTGGCCCTGGTGCTGCATCCCCAGGAGCAGGACAAGGGGCCACCCCCCAACAGGGAGAGATATGGCTGCTACACCGAGGGAGCCCCTGGGGGAGTGGAGCCCAAGGGACCCCGAGGACCCTGTGGGACCACACAGGGGGTCTGCTCACTTGCAGGAGTCGAGGCAGCGCTGCCAGCCCCGCTGCAGCACCGAGGCCAGGCCCTGCAGCAGCGGCACCAGGCAGCTCCGCACCAGGAACAGCAGCAGCTCCCGCACGCAGTCGGCAAAGTGCAGCAGGGACTCGGGGATCCGGGTCTGGACCTGCAGGAGCAGAGACAGTGTGGGGTGAACATCAATCCCCTCAGCGGGTCTGGGGCTGGGGTCCCAGTAACCTGATAGTTCCCCCTCCCTTCTCTGTCATCCTTGAACCCTTCCTACCTCCCCTCTTCTCCAGCACATAGCAGACAGGGCACCCACATTCTGTGGAACACTGACATCACCCCACTGCCACCAAACTAATAGTTTTCAAGACACCAACAACAGGAAGTTTTCTCAGGCCTCTCCCTGTCAGCCCTGATAGTCACTGAAAGCAGTCGGAGCAGGGTGATGAATGGCACTGGAGATGTGGTGCAGGGCTTCCCCCTCCCATAAGCCCCCCACTGCATTTCTGGTCTCCTCCAGCCCTGGAACCTCCCCTTACCCACTCGCTGAGCCAGGGCAGGCTGCCCTGGAGCCAGGAGAGCAGGGAGTAGCACCACTGGGACACATCCCGGGCCACCTCACCACCCGTGTCCCAGAGCAGCTCCAGCTGCGGCTGCAGGACGGACACAGCCGCAGAGCCGTGGTGGGCCAGGCTGTGCTCCAGCCACCTGCAAGGAAGGGAGGACTGGTAAGGGCAGTGCCAGACCAGGGCACCACCAGCACCACCACGGGGCACCGGAGCTGCCACCACTGAGTGGACAGAGAACTCTAGGCTGAGCTAGAAGTGCTCCCAGGCAGGGCTGGGAACAGCTCCCGGCTCCCTCCTGAGCTCCCGTCACGCTGCACGATGGCCTCACCCCCCAGACCCACCGTCTGCCACCCACCCACGCCAGTGCCACGGACCTGTAGCCCTCGACGCAGCCGTGGGACACCTTCTGCCAGGCCAGATGGGAGGCGGGCAGGACACCGGAGGAGCGGAGCAGCCGTGCGGAAGAGGAGGCTGGAAGAGACAAGTGTTCCTTGAACACTCCCTGGCTGAGGGGACACGTGCCAGTCTGTCCCCAGGGGCTCTCTGGTGACACGTGTCTGTCTGTCCCTGAGGACTCTGCTGTGGCACGTGTCAGTCTGTCCCCGAGGACTCTGAGGCCCAGCGAGGGGGGGGGTTAGGGCAGCCCCGAGGGACTCTCCCAAGGGGACACAGGCCAGGGGGGTTTGTCTGCAGCTCCTGTCTTCACCAGTGTCCCCCAGCTGGACAGATGGACAGGCCTGCTGCTCACAGCAGCCACGGGATGGACCTGGGAATGAGGCAGGGACACAGGGGGCTTCACTGAAGGGAGCAGCCACAGGATTGATCCCAGGGATGTTCTTTGATAAAGCAAGAGCAAACAGCCTCAAGCTGTGACATGGGAGGTTTAGATTAGAAATTAGGAACAATTTCTTCCTGGAAAGGGTTGTCCAGCCCTGGCACAGCTGCCCAGGGAAGAGGGGGCATCCCCATCCCTGGAGAGATTTAACAGCCATGTGGATGTGGCAATTGAGGACACGGGCTAGTGGTGGCCTTGGCAGTGCTGGGGGAGTGGATGGACTCGCTGCTCCCAGAGGCCTTTTCCAGCCTGGATCCCTCTCTGATTCTGACTCCCAGCACACAGAGCTGCCGCCGTACCCTGGAAGGAGCCATGCGTCCGGACGTCGTGCAGGAAGAAGCCAGTGACGAAGACCAGGAGGACGAGCAGCAGCTGTGACCAGGGGAAGCCCCGGCCCTTCATCTTGCACAGCAGCTCCTGGACGGGAGGACGAGGCCCTGTCACTGTCACCGTCACCACTGTCACCGTCACCATGGTGTCCTGGCACTGGGGAAGTCCCAGCACAGCCACACCGCCCTCGAGCAACACCCGCCCCCGGCTTCCCAGTGGGGACCAGTGTCATCTGCTGGACAGCTGGGAGGATGGACAGGGGCCAGCACATCTGTCCCAGCATGTCCTGTGTGTGTGCTGCTGTGGGGCCCCGTCCTGGCACGTGCTGGTGGCAGGAGGGGCCATTCACAGCCCCAGCACAGAGCTGAAATCCATCCGGAGAGTGACACTGGGCAGCACCCATCCATCCCCTGCCATCCCTCACCTTGCAGGCGGCGTCACAGGCAGCCAAGTCCTCGCCTCTTCTGGCCCCTCTGGCCACCAGCTCCTCGTTGGTCATTTTGAAGGAGCGAACAGTTTCCTGAAGCGACTGACGCACCTTGGGGACAGCAAGAGCTGCGTCAGGACCCCCAGCCCCCCGCAGACCCCCTGAGCTGCCATGGCAGGGGAGTCCCATGGGGACACAGCCAGCACAGGGAGCTCCTGCAGCAGCACGGGGACATTATCCCACCCCAGGACCTCCCCGGTCCCACAGCTCACTCCTACCTTCTTGCTACAGCTCTCCCAGGACTCCAGAAGGTGGTTCAGCAGCAAACTGGGGGGAAGGAGAACAAGGGGCTTGGGCAGGAGCTCCCAGAAGGAATTTAGGAGTCCCAAAGGCTCTGTGGGTGGGTGCTGGGCCCACATGGAGCTGTGGCATAGACTGACCTGGACTGAGTGAGGTGCTTGGTGTAGAGCTGCCTCCAGACGCTGAAGCTCAGAGGGTCCAGGCTCAGGCACTGGCTCATGGAGGTCAGGAGCTGGTGAGGGGGCACAGCTGGTTGTTACACCCGACCCTCACCCCAGCACACTGAACACCCTGTGTGCCAGGCAGTGCCCTGGCAAAGCCTCCCACCCCCACACCCGGGGCGTGAAACTCAAACTCTGGCATCCCTGCCCGTGGCAGGGGTAGAACTAGATGGTCATTACGGTCCCTCCCCACCCGAACCATCCTGTGATCCAGTGATTTCCAGCCCCTGGGTGTGGCGGGGCAGGGGTCCTGTCACCCACCGCTGTCCTCACGACAGCACACACCTGCCCTGCTGTCGCTCCATGGCAGCCCAAAACCCATCCCGTGCCGGGCTCACCTCCTTCTTCATGGCGGGTGGGCAGGTGGGCGTCGCTCGGGAGAGGAAGGAGGGGAAGTATGTGTGCAGGGCCGTCTCGGGCCGGGCGCCGAAGGCCAGAACCTTCAGGCGTGGATACAGGCGCCGCAGCTGCTCCTGCAGGCTGGAGGAGAGCAGGGGCTGCCGAGGGGCACTGGGGGACAGGGGGCACCAGGGCTCACCCTGTAGCACGGCCACACTGGGGGACGGGGTGCTGGACGGACCAGCGTACCTGGGTGACAGTGAGTTGTTGGGCATGAAGGCGAAGTCCAGGAGTGGGAAGAAATCCTTGGGGCCGATCATGCCAAAGCCTTTGGTGAGGTTGGGGTGCATCCTGCAGAAGAGAGCCCTGAGCTGCTGTGGGGGCCAGCAAGGAGCAACGTTACCCAGTGGGAAACAGGAGTCACTCACATCAGCAGCCGGTCCAGGTAGGAAACGGCATACGGGGAGAGGGACTTGATGCCGAGCACCGGGAGCATCACACTGAGCCACACTGTGAGAAGAGGTGGGAGGGGTCCAGCTGAGCTGTCTCTACACCAGGATAACCCACCCAAAACCACCTGGCAGACACACAGGCAGATCCCTCGGGAAGGGCTCCAGGGAAGCTGTGTTGCAAGGGGACAGTGGAGCAGCACACTCCTTGTCCTTCCAGGCAGGATGGCTCCTCTCAGGATCCAGCCATTCCCTGTCCCGGCCTCAGGAAGCTACTCTCCAGATCTTAAAGGTCTTTCCCAACTTTTTCCCACCCCAAAGCAGTACCACCAGCAGGAGCAGAGACACCCTGGCAGTGCCACCTGCCTCCCCCGGCTCTCACCTTTCAGGCCCTCGTGGAGGTCGGCGAACCCGGCCTGTCCCAGTGCCCAGAGCACGGTCAGGCACTTGGCTGGCTGGTTCTGGTGGGAGCGCAGCACCTCCAGGTACTGGGGGAGGATGGGACACGTTAGTGGGGAAGAACCACAGCCCCCCCCAACCCACTGAGTCCGGAGCCACCAGGCCATGGGACTGTGTTGGCTATCCTGGGCCCTGGAGCAGCCTCCAGAGCAGAGCAGGGCCCCTGGCACGGACCCACATCTCCAGTGACGCCAGGAACCGCACTGGGGGGACAGAGGGAACCCCAAAACCCAGTCCAGGGGGTGCAGGGCTGTTGAGAGGGGCAAGCAGAACCCACCAGGATGCCAGTCCCTCTGCATGGGGAGGACAGGGAGGCAGAAGGGCTTCATGCATGGGACAACCCTGATCACTCCCAAACGAATTCTGATGGACAGGGATGCTCATCCTCCAGCTGCTCCAGGGGACCCCCAGGGTGGGAGGAGGAGCAACTCCACTGGGTTTGCAGCACCCACAAACGTGGGTGACTCCAGCTCACCTTGCCCAGGTTGGTTGTCGCGATCCGGGGCCTGTCCAGGAGCAGTGCCTGGATGCAGATCCTATATCCATGCAGTGACTCCCCTGGAATGGAGATGGGGGTCCTGCTCAGCCATGGCCACCTTGGGGCTCTCCCTCACAACCCCCAGTCCAGGCACTTCCCAGGGCTCGTTTCCCCCAGCCTCCTGTGAGATCAACCTGGTGACAGCCAAGCCCTTCCCCAGGGACATCCCAACACAACTCCCAAAGCAAAGCCCCACCTTGGCTGTTCCCCAAGTACTGTTTCTCGCTATTCCTGTTGCTCTGGACAGCAATGACCCCCGGGCAGGAACAGCCCCTCACCACACACCGGTGGGCAGGAGGTGTGTCGCCCCTCCTTTCTTCATGGAAGAATTCCAAAGAGCTTCCAAACAGGCGAGGAGGAGCAGCAGCCACTTGGGTCAGAAGAGAGCCTGGTGCTCACCTGGGGCCTTGTCCAGCTCCTGCAGCATGGTGTAGATGCAGTGGTCGAAGAAGAGCTCCAGCACTCCTGATGCCCTTCCCAGCAGGGTCCGGATGATGCTCCTCAGCTCCTTGCTCGCCAGGCTGTACGGATAGTCTGGGGTGAGACGAGGGAGGGAGGGAGGGAGGGAGGGAGGACTTTGATGAGACCCTGTTTTGGGGAGTTCCAGCAGCTGGAGGAGCCGGCCCGCAGGAGGCGGGCACAGGGAGCACCTCGTCCTCGTCCCCCTGGCAGCACCGGGCTCCTCCTCAATGATTTTGGTCCAGAGGAAGCTAATCCAGCCCTGAGGGATGGCTTCCCATTAGACAATAACAGTGCAGGATGGACACGGACCTGGAGAATGTTTTGCTCCCTTCCCCCTCTCCATCCCAAGCGACACATGCTCAGCACGAGTGGGGACCACCAGACCACACAGGAAAGGGAAATCCAGCCCCAACATCCCTCTGGATACCTGCGAGTGGATTCCCAATCTCCACGGCAGCAGGCAGAGGTCATGGGTCCCCATGGGGAAGGGTGACTGGGGAAGCCTCCCATTTGCCAATGGTACAGGCAGGTTCACTGCGTGTGTGGCCAAGGGGAGCCCCTTGTGGGGACAGCCCAGAACGAAGCAAATCCTCCCCGTTCCGTTAACTAAGGACCACGGCCCTGCCCCTTCCGAACCGGCAGCAGGACACGGACCATGGGGGTGCTGGCTCAGCACGGGGTCGCTCCGGGGCGCCTGCAGCTTGTAGTTGAGGTACCCAGCCAGGTCCTTCACCCACACGGAGGGGTTCTCGGGGAACACGCTCCGGCTCTTCTCCAGCTCCTTCTGCAGATCTGCCAGGTCCAGCTGGAAGTGGCAGATGGACAAAGTCAGCCTGGGATGAACGGAGCTGGGCAAAAAGGAGGGGAGGGGAAAGTCAACTCTGTCTCCTCCAGGGGTGTGGGGCCTTCATCCTGGGAACACTGCCCTTCCTGCTTGGAAAACCCCAGCTGCTGGGGCTCCCAAGGCTCACCCTGGAGAGCTGGCTCTGTGCCAGTGCCAGGGAGCCCGCTGGCACAGGCTGGCACACACCAGCACCACCACGGGTTCACTCACAGCTGTAGCTGGGCAAGGATCAGCCTGGGGTGATCCTGGACACGGCTGGTCCGTGTGGGCACTGCCGAAAGCTCCACACCGAGTCCTCCATGGAGGAAAGAACCACGAGCACCCAGATCCACCTGACAACATGGCAGTGCCAAACCTGGAGTGCAGCAGCAGCTCCTGTCCCCTCCACACCCCTGCTACCCAGACACGCTCACTCCCTGCTTGTACACCCGGATTATCCACGGGCTCAGAGGAGCGGATCTGTCAGGGCATGCTGCAGGGCTTGGATTCTGGGTGAGGCTTTCCAGAGCCCAACCTTCCCTGGGAGCGCTCCCTCTAAGCAGATTCCCACTGCCAGGGCTTGGCAGAGTGAGCTGGGTGCCCTCGGGCAGGTTTGGCTCAGCCCCAGCTTTCAAAAGGAACTTGACACAAACCAGCTGCTGCCACACCAGGAAACAAAACCCCTCCATCAGTGACATGGCAGGGCCACGTGGTGTCTCACACCACCGAGCACCGGGACAGTCCCGGCCCTGGTGTCCTCCCGGGGAACACGGGAATTGCACACAGGAACCATGGGAATCATGCAGGGCCCTGCACCCACCACCAGCACTCTGGGGAGCAGAGGCAATCCCCCATGCAGGGGGGAGCAGAAGTCCCAGGATGTGACACCCAGGGCAGGGGAGAAGCCCAGTGGGCAATGCCGTGGGGGGCCATGCCAGGCGCTGTCCCCATGACATGTCACCCCAATACAGCCCATCTGGGGTCAGTTCTAATGCCCGCTGGGCTCAGACACAGCCAGGACACGTGGGACAGACACTGATGGGTTCCCAGATCCAGCCAGAGGGCAGGGGCTGCCAGAGCAGCTCCCAGGGCCCCACTGGTGAGACATGGAGGAGGTTCCAGCCACCACGAGGCTTTCGCAGGGTTCCTCTCAGACAGAGACAGGGAGTGGGTGAGGAGAGAAAAATTCCCTTCCAGCTGCCTTCTGCCGCTCAGTCTCCTGCCTCCAGCACGAGGCAGCTCCTCCCAGCTGGCCCAGCAGGGGATGAGCCCATGCATGAGGCTGAACTGGGTCAGGGCCCCGTGTTCCCCGTGCTCCCTCCCACCAGATCAAAGAGCGCCCATGGCAGCCAGAATGGGATGGGAACAGCGGCCCCCGGCATTCCAGTGGGTCAGGGCCTGGCTGGGCACACTCACAGCTCGCAGGGCCTCCTCCAGCGAGCGGCTCCTGCACGCCTTGGTGCCGGTGGCATTGCCCGATGGCTTCTTCCCGCTCTTCCCCGGGTGCTGCTTCCGCTGCGGCGGCTCTGGGGCCGTGGCCGGGGGCACCTGCTCCTTGTTCTGCTTCCGCAGCACCCGCTCGAAGCCCAGCTGGAAGATGGTGCTGGAGGTGGCGATGGGAGCTGGGGGCGGGAGAGGGCAGGGGTGGCTGAGGGCACGATGACACGGGGGCAGAGGGGCACGGGGACGGACCTCGGCACGAAGGGCACACAGGGGGACCCCCCCCACATCCTCGCGCTGCCCACGGGGACAGGGGCCCACAACCGAGTCCACAGCATCCCCCGAGACCCCACCGCCCCAATGGTTACCCCCGGGGGACCCTCGCCTGACCCCCGCGAAACCACCAACGCCAGCAGAACCACGGTGGACCCCCTGCATCCTCCCGCGACACCGCCGGGCAGCCCCTCCCGGGGACCGACCGCGGACGCCCGCCCGCCCCATAAAGGCTCCCCCACACCGGAGGCCCCGCGGGGCTCACGGGAGACCCGCTCCAGCTCAACGCGAGCCCGCCAGCCCCGCTCGGAACGCCCTGCCCGGCCCCGCGGGAGCCCCGCCCGTCCCACCGAGGCCGCGCGGCCACGGACACTCACCGGGCAAGGGCAGCGCGCGGCCGGCGTTGGCCTCGCCCAGGGCGCGGCGGCTGCCGGTGCCTCCCGCGGGGCCCCGCCGGCCCTTGCGCACCACCTCCCAGCGCCCGGGGCCGGGCCCGGCCGCGCCCGCGGCCGCTCCCGCCGCCGCCATCGACACCGCGAGCGCCCGCGGCGGC
>JAYRBT010000016.1:0-13758 GCA_036023395.1 Myiotriccus ornatus | reverse complement strand
CGCGCGAGCCCCGCGCGGCCCCGACGGCGGCGGGGTTGGGGGGGGGGCGGGGAAAGCGCCGCCCGGCGGCAGCGCCTGCGCGGAACGGCGGGGCCGCCACTGTCGCGACAGGCGGAACGGGGCACAGAGCCCCGACAGGAGCGACGGCGACGACTCACCCGCGCGGTGCCGGCCGGGCCCGGAATGAGGCCGCGCCCGCCCCGCCCCGGCTTATCAACCGGCCCCGCCCCCGCCGCGCGTCACGGCCGCGCCGCCACCCCATTGGCCGCCCGCTGGGACCCGCCCCCCTCCACGCGCGGAACGGACCATTGGGGTGGGGGAGGGTTGGGCGGGGGGAAAGGAGCGCGTGGTACCGCCCGGGCCGGGGGGGGTGGGATCTCGGGGCCCTCGCGGAGTGCGGGGACAGGGGGGTCCCGATGCGGGTCCGGGGGATCCCCATGGGGGTCCGGGGGATCCCGGGGGGTCCCGATGCGGGGCCGGGGGATGCCGGGGGGTCCCCATGGGGGTCAGGGGGATCCCGGGGTGCGGGGGGGCGCTGGGAGGGAGGAGCGTTCCCGAGGGCTCTCGGGGGTCACACAGGGTCGCGGGACGGGCTGGGAGCGGTTCACACGAGGGGTCCCTGGGGGGCTCACACAGGGTCACACCGGTCCCGGGGAGGCTTTAATGGTCGGTCCCGTTACAGCCGAAACGCCGCGGCCCCGCCCCTTCCCCTCCCCCACCGCGATGCCGGGGGTGCGACCCCCCATAGAATCCATGACCCCCCCTCCCCCGGGGCCAGAGGGGCTCCACACACCCCACTCCCCCCTCCCGGGCCCCCGTGTGGGCTATAGGGAATTCCCTCCCCCTATAGAGACCCACAGACCCCCCGGGGGCCACACGGACCCCCCCGGACCCGCCGAGCCCCCGAACAGTCCAAGGGCCCTTCCGAGGGGGCCCCCGCATGGCGCTATCGGGGGCGGGGGGGCAGGACCGGGTCCCTCCCACTGCATATAAAAACCCACGCCCCCCGCTCCTCCCTCTGTACATATATACACGGTACCCACGGAGACAGGGATGGGACGGGGGGTGAGGTTTGGCGATCCTGAGTGAGGCTGGATGGGAGGGGGGGGGGACATGGGAGTGACCTCAAGGGAAAGGGCGAGGAACCAACGAGTTCTCCCCCAGGGCACGAATCGCCCTCAGTGTGAAGTGTCCGTTTTGTGCGGCCTCGGCGTGGGGGGCACGTGAGTGACCCCAAAGTGAAGTGTCACCTCAACATCACGTGTGACTAGCTCTGGAGGAACACCTGATTTAGCCCAGGGATGGGGTCTGGGTAACCCTGGAGTGAGAAGTGGAGGCTGAGTGCTCTTGGAGTAAGGGATGAATAATTTCAGAGCAAGGACTGACCTCAGAGCAACTGTGTGGCCATTGGGTACGTAAGAACCTTGGAGTAAGGGGTAAGCAACTCTTGAGTAAAGACTACTCCCCTCCCACTAGTGTACTGGGTAACTTTTGCAATCTGTGTAAGTTGTGATCTCTAGTAGCATCTGAGTAACTTCAACATAACAAACCTCAATAACTTCAAGATACTGAACAGCAAGGGCTGAGTAACCTCGGAGTAAGAGCTGTGAACCCCAGAAGATGGGTTGAGAGCATCCTGGAAGTGTAAAGGGTAAGTAACACCCCAGCAAGCAGTGAAGGAGGTGTATCCATCGGGTATCCTCAGAGAAAAGGCGTGGAAGAACAGGGGGAGCAGGAAACACCAGAGCTGAGACTGAGTAACATATGAATAAAGATGTGGCACAGGTCAACTCAGCAACCTCTGAGTAGCACGAGGAGGGGCTAAGGAAGCGACTGGAGGGTGGGGGAAGCTCATAAGCAGAAGAGGGGCTTCCTATTGTCTGAGTAAAGGTTGAGTAGCAAAGAAGGCGCTGCCATGTAACCCCAAACCCACCGTGCTGGGGGGTAAACAGGGCTGGCCCACTAAGGCCTTAGTAACCTCTGAGTAAGCATAAGTGTTGAGTAAGGCCTAAGTCCCTTCTTAGGACCCACCACACAAGGCCAGTTACAAGTGTGGGACGAGTCAGCGTGAAGATACGTTTAAGTAACCTGCTAGTAAGGGCTGAGCAACCTCTGAGTAAGATGAGGCAGGCCAAGGCTTGTGTAATGCTGGAGTACAGCCTGGAGCACGAGAGAACCTGGGATTCAAGCAATAAATAGGGAGAGCTGAGTAGCAGAAGGCTGAGTAACCTCTGAGTAAGGGCTGAGTCACTGCGGCGAACGGCTGGGCAGCAACAGAGGGTCAAGCGCGTAACTTCCACGGAAGCACCGAGTAGGCCAAAGGGGTGGGAACGTCGGAGTAAGTGCAGGGCAAAGGCAAAGGAGAATGAACCGTATGGAGGGACCCTGGAGTAAAGTGCGAGTAGCAATAAAGTATCAAGCAACACAAAAGGATGAGCTGAGCAAGCCCAGAGTAAGGACCCATATGAGTAACCCTGGAGTAAGTTCTGTCTAGAAGTACTGAGTAACCTCAGACTGGGTAAACGCAAAGGACGCCCAGGAGGAACCCTGGAGTAAGTTCTGAATAGGGGCAACGTACCAAGTGACTTCAGACTAACAGCTGAGGAAGCTCAGAGTAAAGACACTCCCCCTCCCACTCATGAGTAACGCTGGAGTAAAATCTAGGTAGGAGTAAAGTACCAACCAACCTCAATGTAAGGGCCAAGAATGCTCAGAGTAACAATCTCCACGAGCAACCCAGGGGAGGGAGGGTAACCCCAGCTGAGCAACATCTGAGTAATCAAGAGTAGAAACGGGGTAACACTCCAGCAGTGAGCAAGTTGAGGCTGAGGAGTCAGGAAATAAGGCTGGAGTAGGGCAGGTATGGCCACAGAGCTGGGCCTGAGCTGCCTTGGAGTAAAGTCAGAGCTGGGCCTGAGTAACCCTGGGGTAACCCTGGAGTGAAGGGGGACCAACCTCGGAGTAAGCCCCCCCCACCCTGGGGAACTTCCTGGGAGACGCCGAAGCCTCAGATAACAACAGGGTGACCCTGGAGTTGAGCGTAAGTAACCTCAGAGTAAGCACAGAAGGGCACTGTGACTCACCTCCCCCACCCTCCCCGCCCCAAAACTGCTCCCAGGGTGGCCCTGCCCCCGCTAGGCCCCACCCTGCTGTGCCCCACCCCCTCTGAGCCCCACCTCTTGGGGGGAGGGGCCCATATAGACTCTTATTTATAATATTGCCTTGAAAAAATAAAACTCGAAGTAAATTGGGGGGAAGATACCCCAGACTCAAGGGAACTCCCCAAAAAAATAGGGGGGACCCCAAACCCCCCTTCAATGGGGGGTCCCACATGACCCCCCCCCAAATCCAGCAGTGCTTCTTCGGGGGGTCATTTGGGGGGCTGTGGTTACCGGTCCGGGGGGCCCTCCCGTAGTTTTGGGGTGACCCCTTATTTTGGGCATCACCCCCCAGTTTTGTGGCACACCTTCCCCCCCTGCCCAAGCTTTTGGGGGTCCTGGGAGGTTGCAGCAGCAGTCCAGGGGCTGTGGGGAGAGGAAACAGTTAAGGAAGGGCCCCAAATGGATGAACCCCTAAATTTGCTCCCTCCCCCCTTTTTAGGGGTTTCCCAATTCATAAGAGTTACTCCATTTTGGGGGTCTGTGAGCCCCAAATTTTGTGGGGGCCCGTAGCGGGGCAGCTCCACATTTTGGAGATGTCCCCCCTGTTTGGGGGGTATCCCCTGATTTTGGGGTAGATCATCCTATTTCTGGAAAACTCTTTTTCCAGGGGACTCTCCCAAATTCTAAATGTGTTTTGGGGGGCTCATTTTTTGGGGTGTTCCTCATACTTCCAGGATCAATCCCCAGTGCTACCGCTCCTCAACTTCGGGAAGAGCCAGTCAAGCAGTCCCATGGGAGAGGTCTCCCATTTTGGGCAAGTCACACCGATTTTTGGGGGGCCCTACCTGCTCAGCATCAGAATTCGGTGTCGAGCACCCGGAAGGCGGAAGAACCTGTGGAAAAAACGAGGGGGGCAGGGTGTGGGTTTGGGGAGGTCGCAGTTTCAGGGGGGTCACAGTTTCGGGTGCTGACCTGGGGGGGGCAAGGGGGCCGCGCGCAGCCCCGGCTCCTTCTGCAGCTGGATCTCCTTCAGCGCGAAGATGGAGGTGGCTGAGGGGGGAAAGAGGAGGGTGGGCAGGGCCTCACATCAAGGGGGTGTTACCACAGTAGAGGGGACGTGGTTGTTTTCAAGCCCCACCCACTAGAAAATCACACCTCGTTGATTTGCATATCTCCTCCCACACCTCACTGATTTGTCACCCCACATTGATTTGCATATCTCCTACCACACCTCACTGATTTGTCACCCCATCATCGATTTGCATAGCTCCTCCCATGCCTATGAGGCTCCACCCACCAATGGCTAAACCCTGCCCCTCAAGCTCCTCCCACTGCCACCCAGTTCCACCAATGAGCACCCTCCCCCAGGGGAAGCTCCACCCCCTCCAAGGCTCCACCCTGCCCCAACAGCCCCACCCACTGCCAGCCCTCACCCATTGACTCCTCCCAACAAAGCCACACCACACAAAGCTCCACCCACTCCACAAATCCCCGCCCACTACAGCCCCTGCCCTCAGGCCACGCCCACACAGAGCATCCCTGGCACCCAGTGGTGGCACCCCCAGCCCCACGACGCCCCCGTCCCCTCGTCCCCCCACTCACTGTCCGGCAGGGCGCTGACCCGCGGGCCCAGGCAGCCGAAGAACGGGTGGGCCATGGCCTCCGCCGCCGGCAGCCGCCGTCGCCCCTCGAACTGCCCCGCCTACCGTCAGGACACGCCCACGGGGCGGGGACACACCCACAGAGGGCGTGGCCCCACCAATCCCCACCCCCTTCCCTCCCCCTTTTGTGCCCCCCACCCCACGGTAGGTGGAGCCTGTGTGAGCCGTGCCCATGCAGTGAGGGGGGCCCTGGGGAGGCCATGCTTCATCTGGGAAAGGGGCCTGGTCCCTCGGGCTGGGGGATGTGGGAATGGCATGGGGAGGGGCTTGGGGTGAGGCTGGGTGGGGCCCGTGGGGAGGGGTGGGGCCAGCACAAGTCCATTCCCCCTCACCTGCAGCAGCTGCCCCAGCAGGTCGGCGCCATCGTGGTCCAGCCTAGGGGGTGGAAAAGGGGGAGTCAGGTACCCCCTGATCCTGCTAGGGGGCAGAGACACCCCCTCCACCCCCAACAGAGCAGCGACCTCCCTATGGGATTGGGACACCCGCTATAGGGCAGAGACCCCCCATATAGGCCAGAGATCCCTCACGGGGCAGGGGAAGCCCCTGCTATGGTGCAGAGACTCCCCCTACGGTGCAGAGACACCCAGCTATGATAGAGAGACCCCCACTTTCAGGCAGCAACCCCCCCTTATGGGGCAGCCCTCCTCCGTGTTCCCCCACCGTGGGGCGTGGTGCCGCAGCCCCTCGGGCGGGTACAGCGGGTACTTGTGGGCCCGGAACTCAGCGTTGGCCCCGATCCCCGGCCACGTCTCCTCCGTGGGGGTCCCTGGGGAGGAAAGGGCAGGTCAGGGGTCCCCAAAACCCCACTGAGCCCCCCTGCCAAGTGCCCCCTCACCCTCGAAATCCCAGGGGACTGATCCAGCATTCCCCACAGTCCCTCAAAACCTTGGGCCACCTCCAACCTTTCAATTTGAGGGACCCGCAAAATTACCCCAAACCCTTTCATTCAACCCCAAGCCCCTTTATTTTCCTCAAAGCTCCTCATATTACCCCAGACCACCTTCAGTTATTCCAAAACCATTTCATTTCCCCCAAGCCCCCAACTCTCCCAAATTTATCCAAAACCCCTAATTTCCACCCAGTTCTGATCAAAATCTCCTAGATTTCCCCAACGCCCTTACTTTACTGCAAGTCCCCTAAAATTTCCCCCAAACCCCCAAATTTTCCCCAACTTTCCCCAGTTCCCCCAAATTTTCACAGAACCCCTGAAATTGCCCCAATCCCATAAAAAAAAACCCATTTATCCCCCCAAGCCTGTTTATTCTCTCCCAGCTTTACCCCAAACACTCCAATTTGCCCCCAGTCCCCCCAGGTTCACTTCAAGCCCCCCTAGATTTGCCCAAACCCCCCTGGGTTCCCCCAAAACCCGGGTCCCCCGTACCCAGCAGTCGGAAGATGAAGTGCAGCTGCTCCTCCACGGTGGCTCCGGGGAACAGCGGCCGCCCAGTCACCATCTCCGAGAAGATGCAGCCAACGCCCCTGCGCCCAGAGAGACCCTCAGGCAAGAAACACCCAAATCCCCCCCAGAACATCCCATTCCCAGCGAGACCCTCGTGCGAGAGACCTCCCACCCCCAAACAGGGCTCGTGGTGCTCACGCGAGACCCCCAGGCTGGCACAGAGCCCTGTGCCCCCTCCTCATGTGAGACTCCCACGCTGGCACAGAGCCCTGTGCCCCCTCCTCATGCGAGACCCCCAGGCTGGCACAGAGCCCTGTGCCCCCTCCTCATGCGAGACCCCCAGGCGGGCACAGAGCCCTGTGCCCCCTCCTCATGCGAGACCCCCAGGCGGGCACAGAGCACCCTGTCCCCCCTCAACTCGTGCGTGAGAGCCCCGCAAAGCCCTCCTGGAGCTATGCAGGTCCCTGTGCGAAGGGACCCTGTGCCCCCCACCCTGGGGCCCCCTGCACCCACCACATGTCGATCTGGGTGGAGTACTCGGTGGAGCCCAGCAGGATGTCGGGCGGGCGGTACCACAGCGTCACCACCTCGCTCGAGTACGTCTTGGTCGGGATGGACTTGGCTCGGGCCAGGCCTGGGGGGTGACAGGGGGTCAGGGTCCCCAGAAGGGTTCGGGGGGGCAGTGGATGCCCCTAAGGGGCTCCTGGGGTTGACTGGGGTCCCTGGGGGAGGGAATTGGGGTTCCCAAGGTGGCTTCCATTATCCAAGAGTAATGGGAGTGCTCGGAGAACAAAACTGGGGTCTGTAAAGGAGTCCAGATGAGGTAATGACGTCCCCTAAGGGGGTTCTGGGGGTCCCTGGAGGTAAAACTGGGGGCTCTCGGGAAGCAAATGGAATCATGTGGGATAATCAGGATCTCTTGGGAGGAAATTGGTGTCCCCACAAGGGTCTCCAGGACAGTCCTAGAGGAACCCGGTACCTGGACGTGGGAGACTTTTGGGGGTCTCAGGTTGTGTTTTGATACACAGCACGTTTATTTTAGAAACCCAGGGACAACGATTTGGGGTATTCTAGGAGGGGCCAGAGAAGGTATTGAGGGTTCTAGGGGGGAAGCTGGGGTCCCAGGGCACATTTTTGGGGTCCCCTGACCGAAGTCGGCGAGCTTGAGGTCCCCGCGGCGGCTGAGCAGGAGGTTCTGGGGCTTGAGGTCACGGTGCAGCACCTTGTGCCGGTGGCAGAACGCGAGGCCCCGCAGCAGCTGGAACAGGAACAACTGCCCCCCACCCAAAAATGGGCCTTGCGTGCTCAGGGCACACTCACTGCACGCTCACTGCACGCCCCCAGCATGATCCTGGTCCCTCCGTGGGCACAAACCCCCACAAACAAGTCCTAAACCCCCCCTTCCCTCCTGGGAGATACCAGACCCTTCACACACCCTCTCAACCCCCCAGCCCTCCTGAACCCCCCATCCCGACATTGTGCACCCTCCCAACCTTCCCCCACACCTCCCTGACCCCCACTCACACTGTGATGAGCCCCCCCCCCAAAACTCCCCTCATCCCGACACGGTGCATGCTGATGACCCCCCTAGACCCCTCACCCTGACATTGTGCATGCTCATGACCCCCCCAGACCTCCTCACCCTGACACTGTGCATGCTGATGACCCCCTCAGGCCCCTCACCCTGACATTGTGCATGCTGATAACACCCCCAGACCCCTCACCCTGACATTGTGCATGCTGATGACCCCCCCAGACCCCTCACCCTGACATTGTGCATGCTGATGACCCCCCCAGGCCCCTCACCCTGACGTTGTGCATGCTGATGACGCTGCCACAGTCGTCCAGATACTGCTTGAGGTCCCGATCCTGGAGGGGGGACAGGGGGACCCCAAAATGGGGCAATTAGGGGGGGTCCTGGACTTCCTGGGGAGTGCCCATGGGGAATTTGGAGGGTCCTGAGGGCATCGGGTAGGGGGTGATGGGTGTCTGGGGGGGAGGGTTTAGGGGGTGCTGGAGGACTTTAAAGAGCTCTGGGTGCAACTGGGGGGGGCAATGGAGTATTTGAGAGGGCCCTACAGTGATCTGGGGGGTCGATGGGGATTTGGGAGGACCCCTGGAGAAGACGGAGATCCTTGGGGGGAACCTGGGAGGGCTCCAAGTGTCCAGGAGCAAACTGGGGTGCAGGGACAGGATTGGGGTCCCAGGATGAAATTTTGGAGACCAGGCGTGTTCAGAGGTGCAGGGAGGGATTTTGGGGGTCCCAGGAGGGTTTTAGAAGTGCTGACCAGGTACTCAAAGACGAGGGTGAGGCACTGGGGCGTGTGGACGATGTCGTGCAGCGTCACCACGTTGGCATGTTTGAGATCCCGCAGCAGCGACACTGTGGGGGGACACAGGGGGGGATCAGAGGGACATGGGAGAGACACAGAGAGGACACAGAGGGAGACACATGGAAAGGGGGACACGGGGGGGGGGGGACATGAGGGTAAGCGGCCTCAGCCCTCGTGTGAACCACGCCCAGACCTCCCAAACCACCCCTCCCGTTTCCACCCAGCCCCCACAGTGTTCCCCAGCCTCTGCATCCCCCTCATGGTGTCTCACAGTTCCCACCCTGCTCCCCAGCCCTCCTCTGCCCCCCACCTTTGTGAGGGACCCCCATGCCCCCCAACCTTCATAGAGCCCCCCGCCGTGCCCCCCACCCTCACGGATGGCCGTGCAGGCCTCCCTGTGCCCCTCACCCTCGCGGATGGCCGTGCACGGTGCCCCCTCCTCGTGCTCCAGCCGGATCTCCTTCAGGGCCACCAAGTTCTCGGTGAGTTTGCTGCGGCCCTTGTACACCGTGGCGTAGGTGCCCTGGGGACAGGGGCACAGGGACATCAGGGACACAGGGGGCATAAGGGGGATGTGGGGTCATCAGGGATACAGGGGGAGGCAGGGATACGGGGAACGTGGGGCCACAGGGATAGTGGGGACACGGGAACAGGGGGGACATCAGGGACACGAGGTGGAACACCGGGCAGGTGGCCTCACCCCCCACCTACTGGGCATCCCCCTCACCTCTCCCAGTTTGTCCAGTTTGACGTAGGTCTCCAACTTTCCAAAACCGATCTCCGACTGACCAGAGAAAGAGGCAAACGATTACTGGGAAAACTGGGAAGTAGCGGATGGGGCGACACCGGTGCCTCCCACCCTGTACTGATTCACACTGGTCTATGGTGCCTATGCTGGTTTACAGCAACTCACAGTGGGACACGTCGACACTCAACAGACACCACTGCAGAGGACTTGGAAAAACAGCCAAGCACTGGGAAGCCCCAGGGAGTGATACTGGGCTCAGTTTATCCATCTACTGGCCTGTACTGGTCCACACTGGGACGCAGCATGGGATGCCAGAGCAGGCGGAGACCCATCAGCTCCTCCCCTCCCCGAGGAGACTAGGGGGCACTGGGGGTGTTGCTGTTAGTTCCTACCCCTCAATACCAGTTTACACTGGGCCGTGCTGGGACGCACCAGGGAGACGCGGCGCAGGCGGCGGCTGAGGGGCCCGGGCAGCCCCAGCCCCCCCTCGGGCAGGCGGGTGTCGGCCGGCAGCGACAGGCGCTTGGTGACGTCCTGGGGGGACACCGGTGACATGGGGACCCCAAAACCGCCCAGGATCCCCCCAAACCACCCCCAAACTCCCCCCAGTGCCCCCAGTACCCCCCAGTTCCCCTGAACTCCCCCCAGTGCTCCACATTCCCCCCAGTGCTCTCCAGTCCCAATCCCTGCAATGCTTCCAGTGCCCCCAGAGCCACCAGTCCCCCCAGTCCCAATCCCTGCAGTGCTTCCAGTGCCCCCAGTCCCCCCAGTCCCGCGTACTCCCCTCAGTGCTTCCAACGCCTCCCACTCCCATGTAGTCCCCCCAATGTCCCCTGTCCCCCAGAGTCCCCCAGTGCCCCCCAGAGCCCCAGTCCCACCTCGCAGGCGCTGGGCCGCGGGTGCTGGCGCAGGCGCACCGGCGATGCCACCTCCTCCGAGGATGTTCCCGAGGGGGGGTCACTCTCCCCGTCCGAGCCCATCCGCCCCTCCTCTCCTCCTGCCTCTGGGGGGCAAGGGGGACATCAGGGCCACCCGAAATCCCCTCGGGACGCCTGAACCCTCCTGAAAACCACCCCCGCCAAAACCTCAGAACCCCCCCTCAACCTCAGGGGATCCCCCCCGGGATCCCCCTATGTCCCCAAGCCCTCCCAGAATCCCCACTCAGGGACCTCCATCTCCCTGAATCCCAAGAGCCCACCCACCAAAGCTTCAGGACTCCCCCAAACCCCAAGGGACCCCCAAAGCCCCACGACCCTCTCAAACACCCCCTAAAGCCCCCAAAGGTCTCTCCAACCCTCCCACAAGTTCTTCAGGGACCCCCAATTTTGTGTCCCCTCCTCCCGGGACTGGGGCACAGGGGGGATCTGGGGAACAAGTTGGGGGGTGACACGGGGACACAGGGCAGGGGGGGCTGGAGACAGGTGGTGAAAGCAGGGGGGGGCAGGGGACAGGATATGGGAACAGATGGATGGACAAGGGAGGGTCCTGGGGACAGATGGGGACACGGACAGGGGGCGGAAGGACCCAGGGGGTGCAGGGGGGGACACAGAGGGGACCCCAGAGCTCTTAAAGGGGCCGTGCCCCGCCGGGGGTGTCTTAAAGGGCCAGGCACCCCCAACCCCTGCCCGTCTTCTTAAAGGGACAGACACTCTCTTAAAGAGCCAAGCACACCCTCAGTCTCCCCCCCTCCCCTCAAAACGACTCTTAAAGGGCCAGGCACCCACAACCCCTGTCCTGTCCCTCTTAAAGGGCCAGGCCTCCCTTTAGAGGGGCGGGGCTCCCTCAAAGGGGGCGGGCCCCCCCTTAAAGGGCCGGCGCTCACCGCTGTCGCTGCCGTGGCCGTCGCGGGGGTCCCCCAGACCCTTCTCGGGGGCGCGGCCCCCCCGCAGCGTCATCGACAGCTGCCGCTTGATCTTCTTCATCCGGTCCATGGCCGAGCCCTGGGCGGCGACACCTCTGTCCCCCCTGCACACCTGGGTCCTCCCCGCACACCTGGGCCCCCCCCCGCACACCTGGAGCACCCCCCACACCTGGGCCCCCCCTGCACACCTGGACCCACCCGGGGCCCTCCACAACAGGGTCCTTCCGAGCCTGAGCCCCCCTCCCCAAACCGCTGGGCCCCCCCAATTCCAGGGTCCCCACGGCGCCCCCCGCCCCGGTGCGCGTGGCCAAAGGGGGCGTGGCCTCCTCCCTTCCACACCCACCCCCCCTCCCCTCCCCGCTGCCTTCACAGAGGCGGGGCCGGGCCGCGGGGCCCCGGGGGGCTCCCCGGGGGGTTCCTGGGGGCGTTCCCCCGTTACCGGCTCAGCGGCGCGGGGCCTCCCAGAAATCCTCGGCCATGGCGGGGCCGGGCCCGACCCCGCGGGCGGCTCCGGGGGGGGCCGGGCCGGGCCGGGCCGGGCGGGAGCGGCGGCGGCGGCGGCGCAAGATGGCGGCGGGGGCGGGACCGGGTGACGTCAGCCAAAGGGGCGGAACCAAATTGGAATCGTGAGGGAGGGGCGGGGCCGAGGGAGGAGCAGCGCGGGCGGGGGCGGGGCTTGGTGAGGACACGCCCCCCGCAACGAGGGGAGGGGGCTCGGGGGGGCTGCGGGGGGTTCTTGTAGCCCCTCCGAGGGGAGGGGGCTCGGGGGTCTGCAGGGCCTCCTTGTAGCCCCCCCGAGGGGCTCCGAGGGGCCGGGACCCCCTGGAACTGCCCCGCGGCGGAAGGAGGGTGGGGGGGTCCCTGCCGAGGGGACTGGGGCAGCGGGTCTCACTCCCCCCCAGCCCCAGTGTCGTCACGCCCCGCCGGGCGCCCACCCGCCCCTCCATTTCCATCCGTTCCCTTTTTCCACCCCGGGGACCAGCCGACCCTCCCCCAATCCCAAACATCCAATGGGAACCCCCCGTCCCGCTCCCCGACCCCCTGGGCTGGAGGGGGCGGGGACACCCCAAAAGATGCTCCACTCCTTTCTTTGGGGGGTAAAGGAGACCACACCTTGGGGTTACTCACTGTTCATTCCAGTCACTGACGGGCACGGGGTGCTCTGAGGTTACTCCAGTGTTACTCATGGGGGCTCCAGCACTACTCTGAGGTTCCTCCAATGTCAGTAAAGATACTCCAGTGGTACCCTGAGGTTACTCAGATCTTGTGATAAGGTTTTTGCTAAGTTTGCCCAGAGGTCACTCCAGTTTTGCCCTGCTGTTCCACTCTGGTTGCTCTGAGGCTGCTCCTGGGTTATTCAAAAGCTCTCCAGCACTGCTGAGCCCCGACTCTGGGTTACTCACAGGTCGTGCCAGTGTTGAGCAGGGTTACTCCGTGACCCTGCTGGGTCACTCCAGGGTTATTCCATGACCCTGCCCAGTTTAACTCACAAACTACTCCGGGTTCCTCCTTGAAAGTACAAGCCCTTCCCCGATGTTTATGCTCGTTACACCAGAGTTAAAAAAAGCTCTTTAATTCGGGTTTACACACACGTTACACAGCTGGGCCGAGGGCCCGGGTGTCCATCAGGGCTCGGAGGTGCCGGGGGGATCCTGGAGCCCCTGGAGCTCCCGCAGGCCCTGGGGGGCACAGAGCGTTGGTGCAGGGGCAGGAGGGGGAGGGGGAGGGCCAGGGGGAAGGGACGGGGGTGTTTGTTACCTCCAGCACCAGCCGGATGTGCGCCCGGATCTTGGCCCCGTCCCGGGTCAGGGAGTCACTGAGCCTGCGGGAGGGGCGGGGCCTCAGGAGGGGGTGGAGCCTCCCGAAGGGAGGATTTGGGGGGGTCACACCCCCCCTTTTTTGGTCATGGGGCAAAGACGTGGCCTCCTTTTATGGTGAGGGGTGTGGCCTGGCCAGGGTGGGTGGGGCTGCAGGGGGGCGTGGTTTATCCACCAGGAGGCTCCTGTGGCCACGGCTGTGGGCAAAGGGGGTGTGGCCTGAAGAGGGAGGGTCCAGAAAGGGGGTGGGGCTTATTGGGATGGGCACTGCCCCCTCCCACCCCACCCAGCCCCAGGCACCTGGGATGGGGGGCGGAGCATGATGAGGGGGCGTGGTCTTTGATGAGGCGCGGCCGATTTTTTGGGCGGGGTCTTGACAAATTTAGGGAGCTCGTGAAGCTTCTGCAGCCGCCCAACAGCCCCAGGCATGAAAGGCCAAGAGCCCTGGGGGGCGTGGCCTAAGGGGGGTATGGCCAAGGCTGGGGTGTGGCCAGTGGGTGTGGCCAGGGGGCGTGTCCGGGGGCGTAGCCTAAGGGGGCACAGCCAAGGCTGGGGTGTGGCCAGTGGGTGTGGCCAGGGGGCGTGTCCCAGGGGCGTGGCCGGGGGGTCTCACCGCTGCAGGAAGCGGCTGCGGCGCTCCAGGTGCCGAAGGGCCTCGGGCAGCGTCAGCTCCGCGTAGAACCCGTAGCCCAGGGCCACAAACACACGCTGCGGGTCCGGGCTGGGGGGGAAAAGGGGGGGTTGGAGGGCGCTGTGGGGGTCCTTGGAGGCTTTATGGGGTGCCACAGGGGTTGTGGGGGCCCATGGGGGGGTCACAGGGGCTGTCCAGGGGAAGTTA